>PVKU01001872.1:210502-228201 GCA_004027475.1 Anoura caudifer | reverse complement strand
TCCCCTTTTCTCCACAACCTCTGCAACACTTGTTGTTTGTTGCTTTGTTTATGATGGCCATTCTGACAGGTGTGAAGTGGTATCTCATTGTGGTTTTAATTTGTATCTTTCTGATAGCTAGTGATACTGAGCATCTTTTCATGTGTCTCTGGATCCTCTGTATGTCCTCCTTGGAGAAGTGCCTGTTCAAGTCCTTTGCCCATTTTTTAATTGGGTTGCTTGTCTTCTTAGAGTAGAGTCGTGTGAGTTCTTTATATATTTTGGAGATGAAACCCTTGTCTGAGGTATCATTGGCAAATATGTTTTCCCATACAGTTGGTTCTCTTTTTACCTTAATACTGTTTTCTTTAGCTGTGCAGAAGCTTTTTATTTTGATGAGATCCCATTTGTTTATTCTTTCCTTTATGTCCCTTGCTTTCCAGGCTATATCAGTAAAAATGTTGCTGCATGAAATATCTGAGATTTTCCTGCCTATGTTCTCCTCTAGGACTTTAATGGTGTCACAGCTTATATTTAAATCTTTTATCCACCTTTAATTTATCTTTGTATATGGTGTAAGTTGGTGCTCAACTTTCATTTTTTTTTTTTTTTGCATGTAGCTGTCCAGTTCTCCCAACATCACTTGTTGAAGAGGCTATTTTTACTCCATTTTATGTTGCTGCCCCCTTTGTCAAATATTAATTGACTGTAGAGACTTGGGTTTATTTCCTGGCTCTCTGTTCTATTCCACTGGTCCATGTGCCTGTTTTTATGCCAGTACCAGGCTGTTTTGATTACAGTGGCCTTGTAATACAGTTTGGTGTCAGGTATTGTGATCCATCCAACTTCGCTCTTCTTTCTCAAAATTGCTGCAGCTATTTGAGGTCATTTATGGTTCCATATAAATTTTTGAAGTGTTTGTTCTACAACACTTCAAAAATTTCTGTGAAATATGCTATTGGTACTTTCATAGGTATTGCATTGAACCTGTAAATTGCTTGGGGTAGTATGGACATTTTGATGATGTTAATTCTTCCAGTCCATGAACACAGTATATGTTTCCATTTGTTTGTGTCTTTCTTGATTTCTTTCTTCAGTGTTGTGTAGTTTTCTGCATACAGGTCTTTTACCTCCTTGGTTAGGTTTACTCCTAGGTATTTTATTTTTCTTTTTGCTACATCGAATGGGATTTTTTTCTTGATTTCTGCTTCTGCTGTTTCATTGTTTGTATACAAAAATGCCTTTGATTTTTGGATATTGACTTTGTATCTGGCTGTTTGGCCAAATTCATTTACTAGGTCGAGCAGCTTTTGGGCCGAGTCTATAGGATTTTCTATGTACACTATCATGTCATCTGCAATGATAGTTTTATTTCCTCCTTTCCAATTTGGATGCCTTTTATTTCCTTTTATTGTGTGATTGCTATGGCTAAGACTTCCAATATTATATTGAATAGAAGTGGTGAAAGTGGACGACAACCTTGTGTTGTTCCTGATCTTAGTGGAAAAGATTTTAGTAGTTTTTGCCCATTGAGTATAATGTTGGCTGTAGATCTCTCATATACGGCCTTGATTATGTTGAGGAATGCTCCCTCTATTCCCACTTTGCTGAGTGTTTTTATCATAAATGGGTGCTGTACCTTATCAAATGCTTTTTCCACATCTATTTATATGATCATATGATTTTTGTCTTTGCTTTTGTTGATGTGATGTATTACATTTACTGATTTGCAAATATTGAACCATCCTTGCATCCCTGGGATGAATCCCACTTGGTCATGGTATATGATCTTTTTAATGTATTGTTGGATGCAGTTTACCAATATTTTGTTGAGGATTTTAGCATCTATGTTCATCAGCGATATTGGCCTAAAGTTTTTTTCTTTGTTGTGTCTTTATCTGGTTTTGGGATTAGGATGATGCTGCCTTCATAAAAAGAGTTTGGGAGTCTTCCATCATTTTAAATTTTTTCAAAAAGTTTGTGAAGGATAGGGGTTAGCGCTTCCTTAAATGCTTTATAAAATTCTCCTGTGAAACCATCTGGTTCAGGGCTTTTGTGTGCCAGGAGTTTTTTGATAACTGCTTCAGTTTCATCTGCTGTTATTGGTCTGTTCAGGCTTTCTGCTTCTTCTTCATTGAGTTTTGGAAGATTGTATTTTTCTAGAAACTTGTCCATTTCACCTAGTTTTTCAAATTTCTTGGCATACAGTTCTTCATAGTAATTTCTTACAATCCTTTGTATTTCTGTGGTGTCAGTTGTAATCTCTCCTCTTTCATTTCTGATTGTGTTTATTTGGGTCCTCTCTCTTTTTTTCTTTATGAGCCTGCTTAAAGGCTTTTAGATTTTGTTTATCTTTTCAAAGAACCAGCTCCTGGATTGATTGATCCTTAGAATTGTGCTTTTAGTGTGCATGTTATTTAATTCTGCTCTGATCTTGGTTATTTTCTTCCTTCTACTTGCTCTGGGATGTCTTTGTTGTTGTTCCTCAAGTTCTTGTAGGCTTAGGGTTAGGTTGTTTGTTTGAAATGTTTCTATCATTTTTAGGCAGGCCTGTATCTCTATGAACTTCCCTCTGAAGACTGCCTTCGCTGTGTCCCATAAGTTTTAGGTGGTTGTGAGTTCATTTTCGTTTGTTTCCAGAAACTTTTTGATTTCCTACCTAATATAATTATTGACCCATTCATTGTTTAATAGCATGCTATTCAATCTCCATGATTTTGAGGATTTTGGCTTTTCCCCCTTGTGGTTGGTTTCTAGTTTCAGTCCCTTGTGGTCAGAGAAAATGCTTGGTATGATTTCAATTTTCTTGAATTAGTTGAGGCTTGTTTTGTGTCCTGTCATGTGGTCTGTCTTTGAAAATGTACCATGTCCATTAGAAAAGAATGTGTGTTTAGTTTCTTTGGGATGAAGGGCTCTATATATATCAGTTAAGTCCATTTCATCTAGAGTGTTGTTCAATGCTACAATATCTTTGTTGATATTTGGATTGGAAGATCTATCCATTTTTGACAGTGGAGTGTTAAAATCCCCTTCTATAATTGTGTTGTTGTCAATATCTTTCTTGAAGTCCTCTAAGAGTTTCTTTATGTATTTAGGTGCTCCTATGTTGGGTGCATATATATTTACAATGTTTATGTGTTCTTGGTGGATTCTTCCCTTGAGTATTATGAAGTGACCTTCTGGGCCTCTGTTTATGGCTCTTCTTTTGAATTGTATTTTATCTGATATGAGTATTGCTACCCCAGCTTTTTTTTTCCTGTCCATTTGCTTGGAAAATTTTTTTCCATCCCTTCACTTTGAGTCTGTGTAGGTCTTTATTCCTGAGGTGGGTCTCTTGTTGGCAGCATAGGTGTGGGTCATGCTTTCTTAGCCATTCAGCTATTCCATGTCTTTTGATTGGAACATTTAATCCATTTACATTTAAGGTTATTATTGATAGGCACTTATTCATTGCCATTTTTGTGCCTGTGTTTCTCGTTTCTCTCTCTCTCTCTCCCTCTCTTCCTTCCTTCCTTTCCTTAAAGCAGTCCCTTTAGTATCTCTTGCAGAACTGGTTTGGTAGAGGTGTATTCTTTTAGACTTCTTTTGGGAAGCTCCTTATTTGGCCTTCTATCTTGATTGAAAGTCTTGCTTGGTATAGTAGTCTTGGTTGTAGGCCTTTGGTTCTCATTACTTGGAATATTTCTTGCCATTGTCTTCTGGCTTAGAGCGTTGCCATTGAGAAGTCAGCTGCTAACCTTATCCAGGCTCCCTTGTATGTTACTTCCTTTTTCTCCCTTGCTACCTTTAAGATTCTCTCTTTGTCTTGGAATTTTGCCATTTTAATTATGATGTGTCTTGAAGTGGGCCTCTTTGGGTTCCTCTTGATTGGGACTCTCTGTGTTTCCTGGATTTATGTGACTTTTTCTCTCATCAAATTAGGGAAGTTTTCCATCATTACTTTTTCAATAGGTTTTCTATTCCTTGCTCTTCTTCTTCTTCTCCTTCTGGTATCCCTAGTATATGGATATTATTGTATTCCGTATTGTCCTGCATTTCTCTTAATCCCTCTTCATTCTTTCTGAGCTTCTTTTCCTTTTCTTGCTCTTTCTGGGTGTTTTTTTTTTCTACTTTGTCTTCCAACTCACTGATCCGGTCATCTGCTTCATTGATTCTGCTTTTCATTCCTTCCACTGTGTTCTTCAGTTCAGAAATTGGGTTCTTCATTTCCTCTTGTTCCATGTTGATAGTTCCTATTTCCTTTTCCATGTTGATATAGTTTGCAGTGAGTTCACTGTACCTTCCCTGTAGTCTCTGGTAGCTCATTGAGAGCTCATTGAGTGCTCATAGAGCTTCTTGACAACCATTGCTTTGATCTCAGTATCTGATAGTTGAGTTGCCTCCATTTTATTTAGCATTCTTTGTGGGATTTTCTCCTTTCCTTTCATTTGGGGATTGTTTCTTTGTCTTCCCATTGTTTGTGATACTCTTCTTGTTAGCCTCAGCTTCTTAAATTGATCTGTTCTGGTTCCCTGGGGTTATGATGTGAACTTTTGTGGTAGAATACTTGTGAGATTCAGTGATGCAATCTCCTTTGGGTATCCTGGTGTTCACAGCTTCCACTGTCTCAGCTGTTGGAATGCCCACTGTTTGGGACCAACTCTGGGTTTTTCACCATTCCAGGTTTTTTTTTTTTTTTTTGTCTGACTTGTGGGTATTTAAAAAGAGAAAAGAGGAAGAAGAAAAATGAATAAGGAAGAAAAAAGAGGAAGGAAGAGGAGATAAAATTGGAAAGAAAGGAAGAAGGAATAAAACAAGAAAGAAGGAAAGTGAAACAAAAGAAGTTGAGGGGTTAAAAAGATAAAAATAATACAAAATAATAAAAAAATTATAAAAAAAGAAAAACGAACGAACAAACAAACAAACAAACAAACAAAAACCTCTTGCTGTTTTCACACTTGCCAACCTGGATTTTCTGGTCTTGCTGGCTGCAAAGGCTGAGGGGTGACGGTATCTCTTTTCTCCCTGTTCAGGGCTCAGTTATCTTTGGGCTACTCCTCCCAGGGCTAGTCTGGTGCCTCTCTGCACAGGGCCTTGGGCATATGTTCTGAGCTTCCTGGGGAGCACGCACTTTCCTGAGTTCATGGGTGTGAGCTTGGGTCTCCTATGCCGTGCACTCACCCCAATTTCACAGGAGTGACCTACGGGTTTCCCATGGATTGTGTGCACTCCCTGGGTTCACATGTGCAAGCTCCAATTCTCCCACAAATCACTCGCACTCCCTGGGTTTCTGGTGTGGGCTACAGGTCTCCAGTCACGCAGCCATCTGCTGTCATGCGCGGACCATCTCCCTCCCTAGATCCCCATGGCAGGCCTGGCAACGGTGGGCCCGGGGCCTCAGCAGCCCTGGTCTCCATGTTGATCCCTGGGCTCTTACCGTTCTGAAGCACTCTTCTTACCATCCAGTTTTTCAATGTCCACTACAACCTTCAATCTCCTACTTTCAAGTATGCTATGCTTCCGCTGGTCGACCACTCTGTTTCTCCGCAGATCAGCCAGGTTCTTCTCCTGTGTGCAGGGGTAAATGGAATCTGCTCCCTCCTACTGCACTGCCATCTTCCTTCTCTGGAATAAAATTTCTTTATCGTGTGGCTACTCTATATCTGCCATTTTGAGGAACTTTCAGACCAGACTGTTTTCTAAGGTGGCTATACCATTTTATATTCCTACCAGCAATGAATGAGGGTTTGAATTTCCTACAGCCTCATCGGCATTTGTTTTTGTCTGTCTTTTTAATTTTAGCCATGCTAGTGTGTATGAAGTGGTATTTCACTGTAGTTTTGGTTTGTTATTTACCTAGTGATTAGTGATATGTTTATTTGTGGTTTGTATATTTACCTTGGAGAAATGTCTACTGAAATCCTTTGCCATCTTTTAAATTGGGTTATTTGTCTTTTTAGTGTTGACTTTCATCCTTAGCAGATGGATGATTTGCAAGTATTTTCTGCATTCTGTGGGTTGTCTTTTCATTTCTTGATGATGTCCTTTAAAGCACAAACATTTTCAATTTTAATAGAGTTCAATTTATCTATTTTTTTGCTTTTTGTGATTTTGATGTTATATCTAACGATTCATTGTCTAATCTAAGATCACAAAGATTTACACCTATATTTTCTCCTAAGAGTTTTATAGTATTATCTTTTCCAGCTAGATTTATGATCAAGTTTGAATTAATTTTTATATGTGGTATGAGGTGAGTTCTGAGTTCATTCCTTTGTATATTGATGCTGAGTTGTTTCCACTCTTGTCAATAAAAAGACTATTATTCCCCCACTGAATGCTATTGGCACCCTTGTTGAAAATAAATTCACCATATATAAGCATTTATTTCTAGACTCTGGATTATATTCTAATCATCTACATATGTATCCTTATGCTAGGACCATACTGTTTTGATTATTGTAACTTTGTATTAAATTTTGAAGTTGGAAAATGTGAGTTCTTCAATTATTTCTTTTTCAAAAAAGTTTTGATCATTTGGAGAGTCCTTTGTATTTCCTTATAAATTTTAGGACCAGCCTGCCACTTTATGCAAAGAAAACACACCTGGGATTTTGATAGGAATTGAATTGATAGAGCAATTTGAGGAGCACTGCCATCATAACAATATTAAACTTTCAAATTTATGAACATAGATTGTCTTTCCACTTATTTAGATCTTTTTAAATTTCCTTCAATGGTGTTTGTAGTTGAGAGTGTATAAGTCTTTCACTTCTTTTGTTAAACTTGCTTTCTTATTTTTGGTGATACAGTTGGCCCTTCAACAACTCAAGGGTTGGAGGCATCAACCATCCTCACAGTCAAAAATCCATGTATAACTTAAGTTGGCACACCAAATATGTGGAAAATCTGCATATAAGTAGACCCAAGCAGTTTAAACCTGCATTGTTTAAGGGTCAACTGTACTTTAAATGGCATTGTTTTCTTCATTTTCCTTTTGGATTGTGCATTGCTATTGTATAGAAGAACAATTAATTTTACATATTGATCCTGTATCCTGTAACTTTTCTGAATTTATTTATTAATTTTAACAGACTAGTTTATAGGTTACTTAGAATTTCCTATATACAGGATCATGCCATCTTTTGGGGTTTTTTTAAGATAGTTTTTTTGTTTTTTGTTTTGTTTTTTTTTTCCACTCTGTTTTGTTTTACCTGAGCTGGCATTTTGATCCTTTTATGAAAGTTTTTGTAATTTTATTTTTATATGATTTCAAATTTATTGAGAACTTGCCAGTAAAATGCCATATCCATCACCCAGATTCACCAGAGTTTATATTTTACTCCATTCATTTGATCCATTCTGTGAGTGTGGTGTATATGCTGTATAAGTAATTAACTCTTTTTTTGAAACATTAGAAAAATCAATAGTTGATCTCATGCCTTTCTCTCCCTAAATGTATTAGTCTATTTCCTAAGAACAAGGGCCTTCTCTTACATAACCACAGTACTGTTATAAAGATCAGGAAATTTAGCGTCAATCCAATTCTGTCTTCTAATCCACACTCTGTACTCAGATTTTGTCAATTGTCCCAGTGATCTCTTTATAGGTTTCCCCTGTGCTCTAGGATATAGTTCAGGGTCACCCCATTGTATTTAATTATCAGCTCTCTTGAGTCGCCCTTTAATCTGGAATAATTGTTCAGCCTTTCTTTGTCTTCTGTAACACTGACATTTTTAGATTCTAGATTTATTATTTCATAGACTGACCCTCAGTTGGGGTGTGTAGTTAGATTCCGGAGATGCATTTTTCAGTAGCTGCTGCCAATAACGTTGTGGCATGTGTCATCTCTCCTGACAGTGGGGATGCCAACTTTGATCACTTGGCCAAGGAGTTTTCTCTACTGTAGAAGTAACTATTTTTACCTTTGTAATTAATAAGTAATTTGTGTGAGATACTTTCAAACTTTGTAAACATCCTATTCCTCACTCAACTTTCACCTACAAGGTCTGGCATTCAGTGATCGTTTCCTAACTCCATCTGTCTTTCTACAGTTACTAGGTGGCTTTCTAAAGCTCTCCTTCCTCCTCCATTTATTATTTTTAATAATTTTTAATTTTTCAATTACAGTTGACATACATTATATTAATTTCAGGTGTACAACATACTGATGACACATTTGTATCACTTACAAAGTGTTCACCCCAATAAATCTAGTACCCATATGATACCCCACATAGTTATTACAAAGTTATTGACTATACTCTCTATCTTGTGCTTTTTATCCACATGACTGTTCTGTGACTACCAATTTGTACTTCTTAACTGCTTGTGTGAAGATAGTTTTACTTCTTTTTTTCCTATTTTTCTTTTTCTTGCTCAATTGCCCCAAAACAACATCTTTGTTTTTTTTTAAGAAGCTCACCTGAAGATAACTAAAGGTAGCCTGATGCCTAATGGACTCAGAATTGAAAGGAGCCTTAGAAATCATTAGTTTAGCCATTCCTTTATTTATTAAATATTTACTCAGTGTTCACTATGGGGCAAATGCTAGAAACACACAGAGAGAAGGGCCCTTCCTTCATGGAATTGACAGTCAGGTGGCAGAGGCAGTAAAAGAAGTCATCAGGTAAATAAATAAGATTACAGATTTGATAAGATTTTATGAAAGAAATAATCATGATGGTATGATAGAGAGTATCTCAGGATGAAGAGGTTGTATTACTTTATGTACCATGCACAGTAAGTCATTCAGCTCAACTCTTTATCTGCTCTACAAATTCTCTCTACAAACACCCCAACAAATGCTCATCAGGATTGACCTTAAAACATCCTGGGAAAGGTAACCCATAAACTCTTGTGAAAATCCATTCTATTACAAGTTTATTTCTATTTGTAGAAAATTCCTTCTGAGCATCAGACCTGAATCATCCTTTTGGTCAGTCCACTACTTGTCTGTTCTCTCCACTGGAGCTTATGTTTCTTAAAAAAAAAAAAAAAAGATTTAATTTATTTATTTTTAGAGAGAGGGGAAATGAGGGAGAAAGAGAGGCAGAGAAACATCAATGTGTGTTTGCCTCTCATGTGCCCCTCCCCCACTGGGGACGTGGCCCACAACCCAGGCACGTGCCCTGACTGAGAATCAAACCAGTGACCCTTTAGTTCACTGCCTGCACTCAACCCACTGAGCTACACCAGCCAGGGCATGGAGCTTATGTTTCTGCATAACTGAGCACAGACAGTATCCCCCAATTAATCGACCATCCTGCTGGCCACTCAAGTGAGGACTGTGCTGAGAAACAACAGACTGAGACTAATACTCACGACATTCTGGAACTGGTGTAGTTATTACTGCTCCAATTTACAGGTGGAAACCTGATGCTTGGAGAGGCACAAATACAACCAGGAAGAGGTTTCCCAGCATCAACTCAGACTTATGTGAACCTGAAACCAACTCTCTGCCATGCCTGGTGTCCCAGCATGCTGGAAGGAGTGAGAGGTGAGATCCGCTGGGTACCACAAACAAGAAACGCTAGAGCCCAGAGAAAAATGATTGATGTTTCGATTAGGAGGTATAACCTTGGACGCAGTGACAGATGGAGAAATGCCAATAAGGCAACTCACACAGCTGCTTTTACTACTGAAGTGGAAAAAACACACAACAAAACTTGCGCTGTGGGACAGACCTCAGGCACCGAGGGAAGCCTGCCATCGCCCTGTCTTCTGGTGACTCACGGGTAGAAATGCACTGCAGTTTTGAGTTTGTGGGTCTGATTTGTGACAAGCTGCTGAAGTTCTTCAGCAACATGTCTACTCACTCTATTCAATTAGACAGTTAAAATGTACTGATAAAGCATGAGAAGGTTTTGTGAAGTTTTTAAAGAGACTCAAATATAAGATTGTCAGTAGGTTAAAAGAAAAGTAGCATATCATGTCCTTCCTTTGGTGAATTAGATAGATCTGAACTTTGAAAGTACAGGAAACCAATTTGGTTTGTTTCTTCTGAAGCCTTGCTTACCTGTAGGTAATCTTCGGGGCAGACACAGTGAAAGCCCCGACCTGAGCTAGAGCCAACAAGACGGTGGCTTGAAGCAAAA
Source organism: Anoura caudifer (assembly GCA_004027475.1). Classification (NCBI taxonomy): domain Eukaryota; kingdom Metazoa; phylum Chordata; class Mammalia; order Chiroptera; family Phyllostomidae; genus Anoura; species Anoura caudifer. The sequence continues at coordinate 218,146 of PVKU01001872.1, read as the reverse complement.
CCTGGGGCTGTACAGTGGGCTCACTGCTGGGTGACATCAGCACATTGCTTAAGTAACTTGTGCCTCAGTTTCCTCATCTGTAATTGAAGACAATGACCCTTCTAGGGTTATTGTGAGTGTAAAATGAGTAAAAATACCAAGTGCTTAGTATAGGGCCTGTTACAGAGTAGCACTTCATAGATGTTTCATTTTAATTTTCTCCCCAGCTAGAGGACAATGGCTGATTTAAACTCCAATTTTATTCACACTGTGGGCAGGTGGGATATTTTATAATACTGTCTTTTAAAAGAGAGATGGAACAGGACACTAGGGCACTTCATGCTCCTAGCTGAGGGTCACCCTTGTGTCCCGGTAGTCTCCACAGTCCTTTTCACACCTAAGTCTGGCTTTGCGTTGTGACTGTACCTGAATAAATACTGACAGATATCAGAGAAAAAAAAAAAAAACAACAAAAACAAAACAGCTCTGGGATGAAGAAGGTTCTGCCCAGTTATGTGGGTAATTTGAAATAACCATCCTAGAATTCCTCCAATTTCTCAGAGTTATTCAGTGAAAACATTTATTGAGCATATATTTCTAGTATGTTCCAGACACTGTGCTAAGAGCTATAAGTTATCTGCAGTCCTCTAACATTTTAAATCTGTTTGTAATAAAGTTTATCACTCAAGCTCCCTGGAATTGAGAAGCCTGGTTTAAATGTACTTGTCAGAGGGTGATTGACTTTTGGGGTAAGTCTGGACAGGAAGTGGATGTGCTCGTTCTCCTTGGCATCTGCATGGACCTCCTTTCACCTGGGACCTGCTTCAGGGCCTTCACTGAGGTGCATTAGGGGCTTGTTACCTGAGCAAGGATTGGCAGATTCTCTCAACCAGGACAGGGAACGTTGGCTGGATGGCAATAGATGTTTGAATGGAAGAGACACTCAGAGTGTTGCCTGGGTTTGAGGGGGTGCAGGCATCTCAGAGGGCAGCAAAGAAGCCACAAATTAGCAGAGGAAGCTCTTTGCAGAGAGGAGATCAGGAAGCTCAGAAATCACACAGAAACTGTCAGGACTCTGCTCAGGGCTGCTCTGTGAAAGTTCCAATCCCTGAGAGACCTTGGATACTTCCCTGAGGCTGAGACTGAATCCTTGTGACAACTGTCCTCTAAAGCTGAGCCACCAAAATGCTTTGAAGCAGAAACTTCTCCAGGTAGATTATCCTTGCTTTCAGAGAAGAAGAAAATATATATCTTGTCATAATGTCGTTACTGATTTTTTATTTGTAGTTGTATTCATTTTTAAAAGATTTATTTATTTATCTATCTGTTCCCCAGTCAGTGTCCCCAGGCTCAGCCAACCTCCCTGGAGTACTGAGCACCGACTTGGCTGCTCCAGCCAGATGCCTCTCCAAGATGCTGTGCTTAAGTCACCTGAGGTGTTGTTAAAGTGTCAGCTCTGACCCAGCAGGTCTGGGCTAAGGCTGAGTCTGCATTCCTAACTGCTCCTTGGGTTGCTGATGTCCCCGGTCCTGGACTCCTGGTCACTCTGCTCCCAGACACAGAGCTCTGCTGCCCCTGCTAAGGGTGTCTCCCGTGTGATGTGGGCTATCTGAAGTGGCTGGTGCACTATGCCCACTGTCTCCTTCTCTGGGAAGAGCCAATGGATGTAGGGTAACTTATGACACTAAATGATCCTGGAGGTCAGTACAGTGGACTGCTGGAGGACATCAGGTCGGAGAGCAGTGCCCAGTCCAACATCTGATGGCTTAATTAGCATGGGAACATCATTGACCTTGAGTTTGTTCAGCATTTGTAAGTTAAGGATAGAGATGCCAGAGTCAGGGGTGAGCAAGGGTTGTGTTGTGAGGATTAGAAGTGTTGACACATGGAAAGGCAGCAGCACCCCATCATCCACTCATTTGTTTATTAACAAACATTGTTGACAAGCTGTGTGGGGCAAGGAGAGTCAGTACATGGGGCATGGGGTCTCTTCCTTCAGAGACATCCACAGAGAATGAACATGTTCTCCGACATAACCACCACACCTTGTGCAAATTCCAGAAATTTAACACTGATTCTCCGCTGTTATCTGCCTTGCAGCCTGTGTGGAGAATTCTAATATTATCTAGTGCCCTTCCAAGCTTCTTCCCTCTGGCCCAGATTCGGTCCACCTGGGACCCTGTCTTGTGGATGACTGTTTAGTTGCCTTGAGTTGGGAACAATTTTCTGTCTGCCATGACCCCAAGAGTTTGGAAGATTGTAGGGCAGTTGTATTGTTGGATGTCTGACGTGTCCTCAACATTAGATTCATGTGAGGCACTTCCTGCAGGAATGTTCCCTACATGTCCCAGATTATCAGGAACACGGTATCTCTGTCCCACTACTGATCACATGGTGGATTTCCATCACTGGTTGGAGGTGGTATCAGCCAGGTATCTCCACTAGGATGATGTCTTTGTCCTTCTGAAATGCAATGGGAGCTGAAGGATTCAGGGGGAGAGTGTACTACTCTGAGAGACTGAGAGAGGTATGGGGAAATTGCAGGGGAGGGGAGAGTGCCTTGTGGGCTTGCAGGATAGGCCATGGAGCAATTCAGCTGGGAACTATGAGACAGCCTTCCAGTGGGCTGGGCTCACTCCCCGGAAACTGGCCTCAGACACACCTTATAATTCAGCAAATAGGATACTCAGGATCATAGATCTTTATCCACTACAGACAGGTTTGGGGCATGGGGTGGTGTGGGGCTGTGGTGGTCTCACCCAGGACTGGTGTGTGTGTGTATGCCTGTGTGAATGTATGTGGGTATGTGTGTGTACAACCGTATATGTCCATTTATGTGTGTGAGGTGTGTTTGAGTAGGTATGTGAGCAGGTGTATATGTTGTACATATGTGTATACATGAGTGTTGAGCATGTGTGCATGTGTGAGTAGGTAGGAGGTTAGCCTATGTGTTCATGGGAGTATACATGCATGCATGTGTTTCTGTGTATGTGTATGTATATTAGTGTGTACTATGGTGTGAGAGCATGTATGTACGCATGAGTGTGTGTGCATGAGTGTGTGAGCATGAGTATGTATCAGCAACAGTGGCCCCAGGCAGGTAGGTGAAGCCCTATAAGTACTGGACCATCATGTTAGGAGGGCCCTCTCTTTCATTGCCCTGACAGATGCCTGATTCTCTGACTCCATGTGTTCCTGCAGGGAGGCTGATGCCCAAGGGCACATGGATAATGGAAGAGAAGTCTAGGGAAGTCAGAGGTGCTGGTGCTCTGATACCATCACTGTAGGCAGCCCAGAGGCCTGGGAAGGAAGTCTGAGCCCACTGACCAGAGGGAGCTGTGACTTCTACAGATGGAAGGGTGCCAAGGAAGTGGACAGTTGCCCTGACTCTTGTGGAGGCATCCTCTTTCCCAGCCACGGCAGCTCCCTGTCTCCCAGCCTTCCTCTGGCAGTCTGTCTGACTGCACACACATCTGATTGTCAGCATCTCCTCAAGGAATGTGAAGGCAGCCTGCACTCCCCAGCCAGGCACCACATGGTGAACCTTGGAAGGGTACACCTAAGACAGTCCTCAAACCTGTCTGCATCTCCAGTGAAGAGGACTTTTATAACCCTCTGGAGCTGTGGTTGTGTGTCTGTTGACTGTCCTCAGTGTATGTACACAAAGGGGTGTTTGTGCACACAGACACACATGCCCATTTTCCTTCTGGTCTGTCACCTGGGCTTGGATTTGAGAATGCTTTCATCCCAAAGAGGAGAAAATCTCTGTCAAGGACACCAGGTTCTATTTCTCAAGACTGGCTCTGCTCTTCTGAGGGGAGCTCAGCTTGGAACCACAGTGGTCATGGAGGCTGCCCTTACTGTTGGGGTAGCTGCCACTCACCAAGGTGACAGAGTAGTCACTGTCTCATTTCTTTTGCCAGCCCTGGGTCCTGGCTCGGTGGCAGTCCCTCTTCTGCTGGCAGTTTCCAATAAGTCCCACCCACCTGGCCTGTGGACTTAGCCACTGCTCCTGCTGACTCTGCCACCACCCTCCCCATGTGGTTTTGGAAGTCCTGGCTCTCATGCTGCATGTGACTCATCATCATGCGTCTCCTACCATCACTCAGCTTCCTTTGAACTTTGACTTAGCTGAGCCACCTTTTTTCAACTTGTCACTTTTGTAAGCAACTTGTTTATTAATGGTTTGGTCCTAAGGTGCTCAGAGTACTCTACAGGGTATTGTTTAATTCAAATGTTGCAGTGAGAACAATGTGGACAAGAAGGACAAAGAATCCCCAACTCTAGCGGGGACTGTTTCAGTAAGTGCTCAAGCTGTGCCTTCAGTCCATGTTTTCTGTCCCTCTTCTTCAAGTGCTTACATCCTAATGATTTTATAACACAGAGACCATACACATCTCCTTCTCTAAGAGATGAAGTGTTGCTGGAATTATGTCAGAGTTGCTAAGAAAATGAGAGGGAGAATGGGGATGAAATCAAGTTGTGTGTATGTCAGTGTATATGTGTGCATTTTGAAAAATCCATTTAAAACAATACACCTGTGAATTTGCTCTCCCCTCCCACTTGCTGAGCCAGAGAAAGGGTTGTGATTCAGGAATCCTGCCAGCTGGTTCTGCGCTGCTCTTCCTTCTAGAGCCATCTGCAGCCTGACTGGCTAGATGAGTAGTAGCTCTGTGTAAACAATGTCACCTATGGTCTTGTTGGACTCAGAGTTGTCACAGAGTGTCCTGGGGCCCTCTAAGAAAGGCAACATTCTCAGGGTGAGTGGAGGCACCCAGAAGGACAAGTATGTTCAATGTAGAGTGACTGCCCCCAAGTGTCCTTCTGAGGGAAATGAGAGGAAATGGACTTGAAGTGCTGCGGACATCCAGACCTAAGGAAGGATGCTGTGTGAACAGAGTGAAGTGCCCCCAGCCTCCACTGCTGGAGCACAGCCAGGTGTCAAATGTCTGCACTCCTCTGTGGAACAGGCACTAGCTCATGGACGGTCCCTGCCAAGTGGCTGTCACTCCAGGTCTGAGCTACATCTTAGAGGAGGTGCTGTGCTCTAAGGGACGAAAGGCTGCTCTTTGCTGGAGCCTGGACCTGAAGGTCTGCTGCCTACCTTCCAGTGGATGATAAAAAGGTCCCTTCCCGGGGGAGCTCACTCCTCTGGATGGATGCCACTCTGATGCTGTGCCCTCGGGCCTGGGTGAGCATACCTTGGACCATCCCTGGACCCCTTTGCCTGTGGTGAGCAGAAACACAGCAATGTTCCTTGATGGCTCTGTAGACATTTTCCACACATTCATCCTCCACCCAAGTTGAAGGATGAAATCCTCAAAAACTTCAAGAGTGGGCTAAATTTTGCAGCCCAGCGTTTGGAAGGGCTTAGCTGTTTTGCTGGCCTACTGTCCTTCACTCCTGTCCTGGCCAGCTCAGACCAGCTCTGCTCATACCTTTCCTCAAAACCCTGTTTCCCCATGTTCCAGGTTAATGTCATGTATCATAATTTTAATGCCAGGGAACCCTCTTAATTCTAACCATTCTTTTCTATGCCACGCATTCTTGATTTATGCATGTAGTGTCTTCTGTTTTTTTTTTTTCCCTAAAGATATTAATGACAATTTTTCTGAGGTTGTGTTTTGTTTTCTGACTTGACTCTATTTTCTCTGGTTTGATTTTTCTCCCTCCCTCCTTGTCATCTCTCTTTCATGTTGGAAAATTTCCTTAAATACTTGAGAAATCCTTGTCTATTCATGTTAAAGGGAGAGTTAACAAAAAGCTGACTGTTGAAGGGACAGGCTGTACCACATGGGGGCTGCCCCCGCAGAGACATGGTGGCAGGATAATGATGTGCTTGTGTGCAGATGGGAACTCACATCTCTTCTGCTGGACCCTTCCTTTTTCCCCAAGATGAAGCCTGACTGCTGTGACTCTGAATCAGGCAGGGTGGGTTTACTTGACATGAAGCAGAATGCTACATACAGCAAAGGGTTGGGTTGGGTGGACTCACATGAAGGTAATGCTGCAGTGAAGGGCAGAGTGGGGTGGGCTGACACGCAGGTGATGCTGCTGCGAAAAACAGAGTGAGGTGGGAAGAGCATTAGCTGGGGATTTGCAAAAGTGACTTTCTTTTGCGCCTTCCAACATCCCTGGTAGATCACATTCCTGAAACATTTTGGTGTTTTGTGAAGAATTTGGTTCACTTTTGTTAGAGTTCTCTGCAGGTTTATGGCTTGTGGCTGCATCTAACCTACTACTATCCCATTTGCTTTATTTTTAAACACCTTTTTTGAGGTATAGTTGCCATACTAAATGCACATATTTAAAGAGTACGATTTGATACATTTATCATAGGCATACATTTGTAAAACGATCACCACAAGCAAGATAGTGAACAAATGACTCACCCCTGAGTGAACAAATGCTCCTGCCCCCACCACCTCCTATCCCCTGGCAATCACTGATCTACTTTCTGTTGTTATACACTGACTTATGTTTCCTAAAATAAATGGAATCATCCAGCAAATGCTCTTTTTTGCCTGGCTTCTTTCACTCAACATATTATTCTGAAAGTGATCCTTGTTGGAGCTTATAATGTATGTCTTTTCATTGTTGAAAAATAAGTTGTATGGATGTTATCAGTGATTATTGTCCACTTACATGCTCATGGACATTTAGATTGCTTCCAGTTTTTGGCTATTACAAATATAACTGCCATGCTCACTGTGTACAAGTTTTTCTATAAATATATGCTTTCTTTTGTCTTGGGTAAATGCCTAGAAGTGAAATGGCTATATTATAAGGTTTATATGTTTATACAAGTTATAGGTTTAATTTTAAAGAACCTGTCAAAGTGATATCTGCAAAGATTGTGTCAGTGCAATTTCTACCGGTAATGTAAGAGAGTTTCACTTACTCCACACCCTTGGTGTTACTTGATATGGTCTTTAAATTTTATCTGCTTTACTACATGGTATGCCGTTGGTGTCTCATTGTAGTTTTATTTTCATTTCCTTAATAATTATGGATGCTGAGTTTTTCACGTGCTTATTTGCCATCTGTTTATCTTCTTTAATAGAGTATCTACTTAAATCTTTTGCTTGTTTTTTGGTGGGTGGTTCTTTGTTTTCTTATAAATATTTCTGTAAGCTCTTTATATATTATGTATACTAGTCTGCTTTATTGCTAAAATTATAAAATATTTCAAATATGGAGAAAATAAAAAAATAATAATATAAAAATTCTATAAGACTGTCACTGATACTCGCATGTTCTTATATTTGCTTTAAATGTTATTTTTTATTTTATTTTAATTGTTGTTCTTGTACAGTTATCTGTCTTTTACTCCCGTCCCAGCCCACCACCCAACCCTCCCGATCTCCCTCCCATTTCCACCCCCCCTACTTTTTGTCCATGTGTCCTTTATACTTGTTGCTCCAAACCCTTCCCCCTTTCCCCTGAAATTCCCTCCCCTCTCCCTTCCGGTGACTGTCAGCCTGATCTTAATTTCAGTGTCTTTGGTTATATTTTGCTTGTTTGTTTGTTTTGTTGATTAGGTTCCTGTTAAAGGTGAGATCATATGGTATTTGTCTTTCACTGCCTGAATTATTTCGCTTAGCACAATGCTCTCCAGTTCCATCCATGCTGTTGCAAAGGGTAGGAGCTCCTTCTTACTTTCTG
>PVKU01001872.1:0-210402 GCA_004027475.1 Anoura caudifer | reverse complement strand
CAGGGTTCTTAGGATATAATCCTAGCAGTGGAATTGCTGGGTCAAAAAGTAGATCCATTTTTAGTTTTCTTAGAAAATTCTATACTGTTTTCCATAGTGGTTGTACCAGTCTGCAATCCTACCAACAGTGCACTAGGGTCCCCTTTTCTCCACAACCTCTCCAACACTTGTTGTTTGTTGCTTTGTTTATGATGGCCATTGTCACTGGTGTGAAGTGGTATGTCACTGTGGTTTTAATTTGCATCTTTCTGATAGCTAGCAATATTGAGCATCTTTCATGTGTCTCTGGATCCTCTGTGTGTCCTCCTTGGAGAAGTGCCTGTTCAAGTCCTTTGCCCATTTTTTAATTGGGTTACTTGTCTTCTTAGAGTGGAGTCATGTGAGTTCTTTATATATTTTGGAGATGAAACCCTTGTCTGAGGTATCATTGGCAAATACGTTTTCCCATACAGTCAGTTCTCTTTTTATTTTAATACTGTTTTCTTTAGCTGTGCAGAAGCTTTTTATTTTGATGAGATCCCATTTGTTTATTCTTTCCTTTATGTCCCTTGCTCTAGGGGACATACCAGTGAAAATGTTTCTGCGTGAAATATCTGAGATTTTCCTGCCTATGTTCTCCTCTAGGACTTTAATGGTGTCATGGCTTATATTTAAATCTTTTATCCACCTGGAATTTATTTTTGTGTATGGTGTAAGTTAGTGCTCGAGTTTCATTTTTTGCAAGTAGCTGTCCAACTCTCCCAACACCGCTTGCTGAAGAGAGTATTTTTACTCTATTTTATGTTGCTGCCTTCTTTGTTGAATATTAATTGACTGTAGAGACTTGGGTTTATTTCTGGGCTCTCTGTTCTATTCCACTGGTCCATGTGCCTTTTTTTATGCCAGTATCAGACTGTTTTGAGTATAGTGGCCTTTTAATACAGTTTGGTGTCAGGTATTGTGATCCCTCCTACTTTGCTCTTCTTTCTCAAAATTGCTGCAGCTATTTGAGGTCATTTATGGTTCCATATAAATTTTTAAAGTATTTGTTCTATGTCTGTGAAATATGTCATTGGTACTTTCATAGGTATTGTATTGAATTTGTAAATTGCTTTGGGTAGTATGGACATTTTTATGATGTTAATTCTTTCAATCCATGAGCACGGAATATGCTTCCATTTGTTTGTGTCTTCCTTGATTTCTTTCTTCAGTGTTGTATAGTTTTCTGCATGCAGGTCTTTTACCTCCTTGGTTAGGTTTACTCCTAGGTATTTTATTTTATTTTCTTGCTATATCAAATGGGATTTTTTTTCTTTATTTCTGCTTCTGGTGTTTCATTGTTGGTATACAAAAATGCCTTTGATTTCTATTTCTGGATATTGACTTTGTATCTGGTTGTTTGGTCAAATTCATTTATTAGGTTGAGCAGCTTTTTGGCCAAGTCTATAGGATTTTCTATGTACAGTATCATGTCATCTGCAAACAATGATAGTTTTGTTTCCTCCTTTCCAATTTGGATGCCTTTTATTTCCTTTTCTTGTCTGATCACTGTGGCTAAGACTTCCAATATTATAGTGAATAGAAGTGGTGAAAGTGGACAACCTTGTCTTGTTCCTGATCTTAGTGGGAAAGATTTTAGTAGTTTTTGCCCATTGAATATGATGTTGGCTGTATATCTCTCATATATGGCCTTTATTATGTTGAGGAATGCTCCCTCTATTCCCACTTTGCTGAGTGTTTTTATCATAAATGGGTGCTGGGCCTTGTCAAATGCTTTTTCCTCATCTATTGATATGATCATGTGATTTCTGTCTTTGCTTTTGTTGATGCGATGTATTACATTTACTGATTTGCGAATATTGAACCATCCTTGCATCCCCAGGATGAATCCCACTTGGTCATGGTGTATGATTTTTTTAATATATTGTTGGATGTGATTTGCCAATATTTTGTTGAGGATTTTAGCATCCCTGTTCATCAGCGATATTGGCCTGAAGTTTTTTGTTGTTGTTGTTGTCGTTGTTGTTGTGTCTTTATCTGGTTTTGGGATTAGGATGATGCTGCCTTCATAAAAAGAGTTTGGGAGTCTTCCATCATTTTGGATTTTTTGGAATAGTCTGTGAAGGATAGGGGTTAGCTCTTCCTTATATGCTTTGTAAAATTCTCCTGTGAAACCATCTGGTCCAGGGCTTTTGTGTGCCAGGAGTTTTTTGATTACTGCTCCAACTTCATCTGCTGTTATTGGTCTGTTCAGGCTTTCTGCTTCTTCTTCATTGAGTTTTGGAAGATTGTATTTTTCTAGAAACTTGTCCATTTCACCTAGCTTTTCAAATTTCTTGGTATACAGTTTTTCATAGTAATTTCTTAACAATCCTTTGTATTTCTGTGGTGTCAGTTGTAATCTCTCCTTTTTCATTTCTGATTGTGTTTATTTGGGTCCTCTCTCTTTTTTTCTTGATGAGCCTTCTTAAAGGCTTGTCAATTTTGTTTATCTTTTCAAAGAACCAGCTCCTGGATTCACTGATCCTTAGAATTGTGCTTTTAGTCTCTATGTCCTTTAATTCTGCTCTGATCTTGGTTATTTCCTTCCTTCTACTTGCTCTGGGCTGTCTTTGTTGTTGTTCCTCAAGTTCTTGTAGGCTTAGGGTTAGGTTGTTTGTTTGAAATGTTTCTATCATTTTTAGGTAGGCCTGTATCTCTATGAACTTCCCTCTGAGGACTGCCTTCACTGTGTCCCATAAGTTTTGGGTTGTTGTGAGTTCATTTTCATTTGTTTCCAGAAACTTTTTGATTTCCTACCTAATTTAATTATTGACCCATTCATTGTTTTTTAGCATGCTATTCAATCTCCATGATTTTGAGGATTTTGGCTTTTCCCCCTTGCAGTTGGTTTCTAGTTTCAGTCCCTTGTGGTCAGAGAAAATGCTTGTTATAATTTTAATTTTCTTGAATTTGTTGAGGATTGTTTTGTGTCCAGTTATGTGGTCTGTCTTTGAAAATGTACCATGTCCATTAGAAAAGAATGTGTGTTTAGTTTCTTTGGGATGAAGGGCTCTATATATATCAGTTATGTCCATTTCATCCAGAGTGTTGTTCAATGCCACAACATCTTTGTTGATATTTTGTTTGGAAGATCTGTCCATTTTTGACAGTGGGGTATTAAAATTCCCTTCTATAATTGTGTTGCTGTCAATATCTTTCTTGAAGTCCTCTAAGATTTTCTTTACGTATTTAGGTGCTCCTATGTTTGGTGCATATATCTTTACAATGTTTATGTGTTCTTGGTGGATTCTTCCCTTGAGTATTATCAAGTGACCTTCTGGGTCTCTCTTAATGGCTCTTCTTTTGAAGTATATTTTGTCTTGCTACTCCAGCTTTTTTTTTCCTGTCCCTTTGCTTGGAATATTTTTTCCATCCCTTCATTTTGAGTCTGTGTAAGTCTTTCGTCCTGAGGTGGCTCTCTTGCAGACAGCATATGTGTGGGTCATGCTTTCTTATCCATTCATCTGTTCTATGTCTTTTGATCGGAGCATTTAATCCATTTATGTTTAAGGTTATTATTGATAGGAACTGATTCATTGCCATTTTCATACCTATGTTCCTCTCTCTCTCTTTCTCTTCTCCTTCCTTTCCTTAAAGCAGTCCCTTTAGTATCTCTTGCCGAACTGGTTTGGTAGAGGTGTATTCTTTTAGACTTCTTTTGTCTGGGAAGCTCCTTATTTGGCCTTTTATCTTGATTGAAAGTCTTGCTGGGTGAAGTAGTCTTGGTTGCAGGCCTTTGGTTCTCATTTCTTGGAATATTTCTTGCCATTCTCTTCTGGCTTAGAGCATTGCCATTGAGAAGTCAGCTGCTAACCTTATTGGGGCTCCCTTGTATGTTACTTCCTTTTTCTCCCTTGCTGCCTTTAAGATTCTCTCTTTGTCTTGGAATTTTGCCATTTTAATTATGATGTGTCTTGAAGTGGGCCTCTTTGGATTCCTCTTGATTGGGACTCTCTGTGTTTCCTGGATTTGTGTGACTTTTTCTCTCATCAAATTAGGGAAGTTTTCCATCATTACTTTTTCAATAGGTTTTCTATTCCTTGCTCTTCTTCTTCTTCTCCTTCTGGTACCCCTATTATATGGATATTATTGCATTCCATATTATCTTGCATTTCTCTTAATCCCTCTTCATTCTTTCTGAGCCTCTTTTCCTTTTCTTGCTCTTTCTGGGTGTTTTTTTCTACTTTGTCCTCCAACTCACTGATCTGATCTTCTGCTTCATTGATTCTGTTTTCCATTCCTTCCACTGTGTTCTTCAGTTCAGAAATTGTATTTTTCATTTCCTCTTGTCCCTTGTTGATAGTGTCTATTTCCTTTTTCATGTTGATATAGTTTGCAGTGAGTTCATCATAGCTTCCCTGTAATTTCTGGTAGCTCATTGAGCGCTCATAGAACTTCCTGACAACCATTGCTTTGAACTCAATATCTGATAGTTGAGTTGCCTCCATTTCATTTAGCATTCTTTCTGGGGCTTCTTCCTTTCCTTTCATTTGGGGATTGTTTCTTTGTCTTCTCACTGTTTGTGAGACTCTTCTTGTTAGCCTCAGCTTCTTAAATTGATCTGTTCTGGTTCCCTGGGTTTATGATGTGAACTTCTGTGGTAGAATACCTGTGAGATTCAGTGGTGCAGTCTCCTTTGGGTATCCTGGTGTTCACAGCTTCCACTGTCTCAGCTGTTGGGATGCCCCCTCTTTGGGATCAACTGTGGTTTTTTCACTGTCCCAGGGTTTTGTTTTGGGTTTTTTTGTTTGTTTCATTAATGAGTATTTAAAAAGAGAAAAGAAAAAAACAATGAAAAAAGAAAGAAAAAAGAGGGAGGAAGAAGAGATAAAATTGGAAAGAAAGGAAGAAGGAATACAACAAGAAAGAAGTAGAGAGAAGGAAAAGGAGTTGAGGGATAAAAAACATAAAAATAAAAAATATGTAATTAAAACAACAACAACAACACAAGAATAACAACAACAAAAACTGTTGCCTGTTTCAACTTGCCAAGCCGGTTTTTCTGGTCTGGCTGGCTGCAACAGGCTGAGCAGGGACAGTATTGCTTTTCTCCCTGTTCAGGACTTAGTCAGCTTTGGGCTACTCTCCCCAGAGTTAGCCCAGTGCCTCTCCTCCCAGTGCCTTGGGGTGTGGGTGTGGGCCTGCTGCAGAGCGCACACTTTCCCTGAGTTTATGGGTGTGAGCTCCGGCTCTCCTACAGGGTGTGCAGGCTTCCCTGGTTTACGGTGGAGTTCTGGGTTTCCTACGGAATGTGCATGCTGTTGGAGTTTAAGAGTGTTGGCTCTGCAGATTCCCTGCATTTCGCATGCTTACCCTGGGTTCACAGGCATGAGCTCCAGGTTTCCCATGGATCGTGCGCACTCCCTGGGTTCACATGTGTGGGCTCTGGTTCTCCCATGAATCACTCGCACTCCCTGGGTTCCTGGTGTTGGCCACAGGTCTTCCACAAAGCCCCCTCTTCCAGTTGCGGGCACCTCTGATTGCACAGGCTCTGGTGTGCGCTCCACCCAGGGCTATGCGTGAGTGCTCACAGCCCCAGCATGTCTGCCATTCAGACCTTAACTTCTCTCTCTTTGACTTCAAGCAGCCAGGTCTCTCCCGTTCCTGCTCAACCCTTGTTTGGCTGGGGAGGAAGTGGTTGACCTGGCTTCCTCTCTAGAGCTCTGTGGCAGACCCGGCATGTGCCAGGCCCAGGGCTTCAGCCACCCTGGTCTCTGTGCTGATCCTTGGGCTCTTATTGTCCTGCAGAATTCTCCTAACTATCTGGTTTTTCAATGTCTGCTACAGTTTTTGATCTCCTGTTGTCATATATGCAGTGGTACTGTTGGCTGTTTGCTGTGTTCCTCTGTAGATCGGCTAGGTTTTTCTCTAAATGTTATTTTTTAAAGTAAAATTTTATAGATGAGACCATTGATACCTTCTTCTTACCCTCCCTGGTTCTCTTGTCTTTCTCCTAAAATGTAAACATTAACCTGAACTTGGTGTATATCTATATTTTTATACTTTTACTATATACACAAACACACACAGAGCTAACAATTTTTTCATTTTTATCTCTAAGCATATGCCTGTTTTGGGGACATTATATTAATGCAATCATATAAACATATTTGGTGTGACTCTTCTGCTCATTTTGTATTGGTATGGTTGACTCATGTTGCTGTGTGTAGGTGTGGATCAATTCATGATTGTAGATTTCCATCATATGAAGACACCACAGTTGACTTCCTGCAGCATGATGGAAGGACATTTTGGTTATTTTTGATATTATCAGCAATATTTCCATGAACATTCTTGTATGTGCTTTCTGGAGCACGATTTTTAAGTGTTCCCTTCAGAACAGAGAAGACAGGCCACTTTACCAGTTAAAAACAAACACACTTACAATTCTGCCAGTGGTGATGAGAGTTTCCATTATTTACATTCTCTCCAATACTTGGGATAATACACTTGATATTTTTGCCAAGCCGGTAGGTGTAAAATGGTACCTCATGGTATCTCAGCACATTCTATTGACAACATACCCTCCTAGGTATTTCTGTCCTCTGTCTTCCAGATCCTGTGCTATTACCTGCTCTTACAGATTATCTGTTTTATTCCTCAGGATGCTATTAAAGCTTCTCTTTCTCTCTGCTGCTTTACAGAGTCACTAGTATATATCCAAGCATAGGGGATGATTTAAAAAAAAACAACAACTTATACTGGAAGTTCATTGAGCTTCCTGGATCTGAACATTGTTGTCATTCAAGAATTCTGGAAAATTTTCAGCAACCATCTGTTATAAATGCGTACTCTTCCCCATCCTCCTTTCAAACTTGAATTAGGCACATGTTAGATCTCACGTGAGCATTCACAACTTTTAACTGCCTTTTGTTTTTCTTGTTTATTTATTTTTCTGGATTATCTCTGGATAACTTCTCTCTCCCAGCCCTCTCCCTGTTCTCTCCCCACTGAATATAATCTGATATTTAGCTGTCCACGGGCTTTCATTTGAAACTTGTTGATTTCTGGAAGTTCTTTAGCTTTCTTTTCCAAAGCTGTGCAGATGTTACCCATAGTGTCTTGTTCCCTGATCATATTTTCAGGCTTCTTTTAAAAATTACTTGAAAACGTAGCTATTACAGCACAATTGCCAGCAATGAGCATCCCTACTAATTTTTTCACAATTAAAAATCATACTTTAAGACAACTTAAGAATAAAGGTAGGCTTTTTACATTAGGGAAAAGGCTAAAAGTTTTGTGTTAAGATGCTAGCAAACTTTGCATTCCACAATTTTCACCTCTAAGAGTATCACATATGAACTATTATGCTGTATCTTGTTGATTTTGATCAAAAAGTTAGATTGTGTGGCCAGTAGGCCAGAAATACTGTGGCTTCCTATAGAACAGAAAGAGATTCTCAGAATTCCGACTTTATGGGACTATCTAAGGATCACATTGTTTGGAGGTTTTAGGGCAAAATGACTTACAGAAGCTCTTCAAATTGTTTTTTATTTCCCCTAAACCAGATAGACGCCCCCCCCCACACACACTCATAGAACATTTATTGTTTTATTTAAAAAAAAGTTTTAGTTATTTATTTTTAGAGAGAGGGGAAGGGATGGAGAAAAGGAGGTATAGAAACATCAATGTGACAGAGAAACATCGATGGCTGTCTTGCATATGGTGCCCTGACCGGGGACTGAATCTGCAATCCAGCCACGTGCCAGGACCAGGAATGGATCCAGTGACCTTTCAGGACTTTGCAGGACGACACTCAACCCATTGAGCCACACCGATCAGGGTCTCACAGAACATTTTAAAGAATGGCTTCCATCTCTTAAACATTATTTTGTCAAATTAAACCCAGATTTACCTTGGGCCAGATGTGAAAATCAATAACGATAACATGGAATGATTAGATAGTCTTTACCATGTGCCAAGCACCTTTCTATGTGCTTCACACTCACTGACTCATGTCCTCCTGACAATAACCCTGTGAGGTAGGTATTATTCTTAATCTTACTTTATAGATGAAGGAACTAAGGGACACAGAGGTTAAGCAATGTGTCCAATGTCATACAGGGAATAATAGAAAATCCAAGATGAGAAGCCTGGCAATGAGGTCCAGCATCTGTGCTCTTTTTTGCGATGATACAGTCTTTTACATTTTCACCTCTTTGTATGCTTCTGAGTTTTGTAAGGTGTGTAGATAAGCATATTTAAAGTTTTAGTGATATCATAGAGGGCAGTGCTCCCTGGGAATTTATAGAGCTAAGTTATCAGAGAGCTCATCATGTTTTACTTTTTAATGCAAGATGTTGTTGCTACATAATAGACAAAAAATAGCTTGTACTGTATGAAATTACCAAGAGTCAACCATTTTTTGAGTGAAAAGATAGTGAATGTAGGTCAAAAATGGTTGACTCCTGCAACTTTGTGCAGTTCAGTCAAACACACAATTTACATCCGCTTGGTGCTCTGCAACTTGCAAGAGTGTTTATGCCACTCTTCTCTTCGCTCCCTATGGTCTTGTGTGGTGGATGCAGATTCTGCTATGACCTCCAGGCTCCACTCTGTTTACAGAGGATGGATTGAAGGCCATATTGGTGAAAAGTGTCCGAAGTAGTGCACAGCTGGGAGGGGGCAGCATTCATCTTTAACCCAGGTTTCTGGGGAACAAATCAGCTACTCTGTTCCTCTTGTCACCCTGTTTCTTGTGCCTGACCAGTGGTTGCTAGTCAAGGGCCAATGTGCAGGGGTTTTAGTTACTTCCTTTATAAGGACATGCTGAGTTCATCAAACAGAACTTCTTAGGTGAGTGAACAACAACTATAAAAGGGAGGGTGCTGACTGGCTAAATCAACAGCAACAATAACTCATCACCTACTGTTTTTTAAAGTAACTTATTCGGCTGAAATTCACGTAACATGAAAGTAACCACTTTAAAGCAAACAATTCAGTTTAGTACACAAAATGTTGTGCTGTCACCACCTTTATCTAGTTCCAAAACATCTTCATCTCCCCCAAAGTAACCCCATACCCATCAAGCAGTCACTCCCCATTCTTTCTTCCCCAGCTTCCGGCACACAGCAACCTCTGTTCTGTCTATGGATTTACTTAGTCTGAACATTTCATATAGATGGAATCATACAACTGTGTGTCTGGCCCCTTCCACTTAGCATGTTTTCCAGGTTCATCCAGTCAGCATAATAGTTGTAATGTGTATTAGACTTCATTCTTTTTTTTAAATGGATGAATAATATACCATTTTATGTGATTATTACAATTTGTTTATTCATTCATCCACTGATGGACATTTGGACCTTTTGGCTATTGTGAGTAGTGCTGCTCTGAAAATGCATGCACATGTATCTGTTTTTAATTCTTTGGGGGTATATGCATAAGTGTAAAATTGAGGCGGCATATGGTAACTCTATCTTGAAATTTTTGAGAGACTTCCAAACAGTTTTTCAAAGAAACTGCCTCATTTTACAATCCCAAAAGCAGCATTTGAGGGTACTGGGTTCTCCACATTTTTGCTAATACTTTTTTTTATAGCCATCCTAGTGGTTATGAATTGTTATCTCATTGTAGTTTTAATTTATACTTCCTTAGTAACTAATGATATTGAGCATCTTTTCATGTACTTATTGGCCATTTGTACATATTCTTTGAAGAAATGTCTACTCAGCTACATTGCCTATTTTTAAATTGGGTTCCCTTTTTGGTTTTGAGTTGTAAGAGTTCCTCCTGTATTTTAGATACAAGCCCCTTATTAGATATATGACTTGAAAATGTATCAAGCCATTCTGGTGGGTGTCTTTTTGCTTTCTTGGTGGCATCCTTTGACATAAAAGTTGTTTTTTTAAATGAAATTTAACTTATCTGGTTTTTGCTTTGTTTTGTCATTTGTGCTTTTGCTGTTATATTTGGGAAATTATTTTCTAACTCAAAGACATGAGGATTTATTCCTATATTTCCTTCTACTATTGTTTTTCTTTTACAATTCTAGCTCTTACATTTAGGTTTATAATCAATTTTGAGTTAATTTTTGTATATGATGTGAGGTAGGGGTTCAGTTTTATTCTTTTTTTAATTAAAAAAAACCTATATATATTTAAGGTGTACAACCTGATGATTAGAAATGTATACATAAGCAAAATGATTCCTAGAGTCATGCTAATGAATATATCATCTCCCCACATAGATATCGTTCATGATTATCTGTTTTGATCTTTATGTGTTTTCCTTAAGCTGTAAATATTTTGAGAACAAGGACTATTTCTATTTGCTCAACACTGTTTCCTCAATCTCTTATACTGTTTCTGGTATACTAACAGAATAAATGGAAGATTAAATGAGACTTGGTACAAATCATTTCACTTTAAGAATCAGCTTATGGTCTATAAAACAGTAGATCTAAACCATATGAATCTATGTGAGCCTTCAAGTCTTATTCATCAAATTATATAAATTTTTCTCTACTGGGATAGTTTAGTGATATGATTATGTATCCTTTAATAACTGGTCTAAAATTGGACAACCACCTAATTTTAACTTGAGAACTCACTGGAAAAGCCTACTGTTTTTCTGGCACATGGTACCTTTGAATCATTCCATTTTATGGCAGAGCCAAAAATAATAATCAATAATAATAATTTATCATAGTTGAACACTTTTCAAACATGATAAATGACCATACCTTTTGGTTACCTCAGAGATAGATCATTTTTAAATTGGCAACATCAGAAGTAATGGTGATTATCTGAATGCAGCTTCCTTTGAAACACTCAGAAGCATTCACATGGAAAATATCTTTATTTTTGTTTTATATTTGTAAAGTAGGAAAGAGTAATTATTTGTGTGAATTGGGATATTCTGTATGCTTCAGTTATGTGGTTTTACTTTTACTGTGGTTATGGACATCATCATGGGCCATATGAACCCTTCGTGAGTACGGTGTCTATCACATCAAAGTGTCGTTTTATTTGTTTCAATGGAGCCATTCCTTAATACAGTTTTCAGGAAAAATAATATTGACTTGGAAATATTTGGGCATGAAATATTATTTGATTTTTAGAAGAGTTGGAATGTTTTCCTGGAATTTATGTTTTTTCTAATTGTTAACATATATGGACCTGGGTTATTTTTCGGTTTTCAAAAAAGCTGTTTATTCTGGCAAAAAGCCCTTTTGTGCACAGAAGGAAGCACATCACTTTATTTGACAGAGAACGGTACACCTTAGAGGACATGTTTCAATTAACAAAATGTAGTTTCCATGTTATTCAAATCAGTAGACAGAGATTTCACTTAATATACTTTTAGTATCAAAATCTGCCTTTAAAGAGAAAAAATAAAAGGGAAAACAGGAACAACTCAACTCATGGATATACATGCAAAACCCCTCAAAACTATAAAATATTAGCAAATCAAATTTAAAAGTAAATTAGAAAGCAAATTCTGCTTCACCAAGTGTAATTATTCTAGGAATGTAAAAATTGTTCAACATGTTTAGCAAACTCATTACATAAACACATTAAAGAATTATATAATTATATAAACAGATTTAAAAGTGACAGTTGAGTAATTTTTGGCTGCTTTAACATAAGCTGTAAATAAAATGGAACTAGAAATAAGCTGCTAAACTATAATGAAGATAATTTATCAAAAATCTACATATTAAATTCTTAAGCATATTAAAATGTTAAGCAACTAAAATGTGCAACATGACTGCAATGACCTTTATCATTACCATTAAATAACATTATTTTGGAAGATCTAGATAATGTTATAAAATAAGAATAAAGAAATAAGTCATACCAATGTTAGAAGAATCAAAATTATCTTTATTTGTATTTGCTAGGATTTCAGGCTTGGAAAATACAATAGATCAAATTAATGAACATGGACAATAGAGTGGTGATGGGGTGGGGGAAGAGGTAAAAGGGAGAGAAACACTAATGGAAAAATACAATAAAAGATAAATGAATGAATGAATGAAGAAATAGCAACTATTAAATTAAGGATTATTTTGTACACAATATAAATAAGTAAGAAGCAATAGTTTATAATACCAATAAACAGAAATTACATGAATACTACTTCAGTTACAACAAAAACAAAAGCTGTGAAATCAATGGAAATGAATTTAACAAGATATGTTTACAACATAAAGACTATTACATCGTCTTTACAAGAAGATGAAGAATTGGATCATATGCCCACTCTGAACTGCTCTCTGGGAAGAGCTATAGGATTAGAGAGGTTAGGGTGACCCTGGAGCAGACTGTGGTTAACTTCCCACAAAGAACATGGCAGACAGTTTTGTTTCCTGAACAAGTTTGGAATTTCATTAGTGAGGAGGAAGTAGAAAGAGATTGTGGCTGGGCAGAAAATAGTCATTCATTTGGGATTAAACAAAGACAGATCCATCTTATTTCATATAAATAAATCCCAGATGGTTTAAGTAGGTAACTGTAAAATGAACCCAGAAAAATATTAGAAGAAAATGGAGAAGAATATGTGTCTAACAGCAGAGTGAGAAAATCCTTCTCAAGGAACAAAGTAACCTCAAAGGGCAGAAATACAAATGGTGACAGATTCGCTACAGAAGTTAAACATTTCTATACAACAAAGAATTATAAAGAATCAAATGACAAATGATGGACAAACATGATGGTAAAACATTTGTGATAAATATAAACAAAAATTTAATAGTGCTCCTATATGAAGAATTTCTACTAAAAAGGGAAAATAAAGATCCAATTGGAAACATATCAATAAATATGAATAGGCAAGAGAAAATCCAAAAACCAGAAAAACATTAAAACTCTCAACT
Organism: Anoura caudifer; assembly: GCA_004027475.1. Lineage (NCBI taxonomy): Eukaryota > Metazoa > Chordata > Mammalia > Chiroptera > Phyllostomidae > Anoura > Anoura caudifer. Next base: position 197,561 of record PVKU01001872.1, on the reverse strand, counting down.
TCATTAGTAGCAGGAAAATGAAAATTAAATCAACACCCAATTTTCTATCAAATTCTAACAATTTAGAAAAAAGGTGTTAGAGGAACTAGTGCTCTGTTATTTTACTGATTGGAGTGTAAATTGCAACTTTTAGGAGAAGTAATCTGACTGTGTCTATTAACTCCATGATGTAGAAATTGCACTTTTAACAATATAACTTATAAAAATAACCAATATATAAAAATATATTTCCAAAGATTTCCTTGAATACCCATCCCTGCTGAAACAACAATGCCACACACCTGCTATAGACTAGTACCTCACGATAGGTGCGTGTTAGACTCTACTAGGGAAGGCAGTAGTTGTGGCAGAATTGTGGAATGTCTCCATATCTCTCAACAAATCCATACAAAGCAACTGGGAGAAAAATATCAGTGTGCATGGACAACATCCACAAAAAAAACTAAGTGATGCATTGTCCTCCAAACCTCAAATACCACAGGTGGGGTCACAAGAAGGCCACTGTGCAGGAGGCAGAGGAGAGAAGACATGGTGCTCTGGGGCCAGATGACCCAAAGTAGAAACCAGCAGGTACTCACTGGCAGGCTCCTAGACCATCAGGCAGCTTCACAGGCATCAGATCACAGATGAGTGCAAGGGAACTGGAACAGCTGATCAAAGTAGTATGGGCTTTGGGGTCTACGAATCCTTGAAACCAACCAGCTAGGACTTCTCTCCCAAGCAAATCTCCCTAAGAGGAGGCTCCTGGCACTTTGCTCCAGAACTTCTTCCAAGTGTTCAATGAGGGAAAGTGACCTGCACTTTCCTTTTTACAATGACTTTGGTTTTGGTAGCAAAGTCATTCAGGCTTCATAAAACGAGGTGGAAGTTTTCACTGTTTTGTTTTCTAGAGTTTTTGTGAGATCAGAATTAGTTTTTCACTGGTGTAGCCATCTGGGCTTGGAGTTTTCTTTAAGGGAAGGTTTTAAATTGTAGTTTTAATTTCTATCACAGTCGTTTCTATCACATCCATGTTTATTATTTCTCCTGGGATCAGCTTTGGTAGGTTTCATTTATATTCACATTTCTCTGTCTTTTAGAAATTTTAATGCATTTCACCTTTATGAGTTCTGCACTGTAGTTAGTCACCATCTTAAATTTTGTGAGCATCTCCAGGACCTACAGTGATGCCACCTGTAATCCCTGGCTTGAGAATTTGTGTCTTCTTTTTTTACACTGATAAGTCTCATTAGGAGTTTGAAGAGTTGGCTCTTTCAAATAATGAAACTTTAACTGGATTGAGTTATTGTATTAAATGTTTATTTCTATTGTGTTAATTTATGCTCTTCCCTTACTCCAACTTTTTCTCTCCACCATTTAAAAAAAATTGGATGTTCTTATTCTGAGTTCTTTAAATGGATACTTAAGTCATTGACATTTAGTTGTTTATCTTCTCTACATTTGGGTATTTAAATTTCCCTCTAAGTACTTCTTGAACTATAGCTCACAAGTGTTTTTATTATCATTTGGTTCAAAATAGTTTCTAATTTCTATTATGATATTTCCATTGATACTTGAGTTATTGAGAGATTTATTTCTTACCTTCCAAACATAAGAAAAATTTCTGGTAAAATTTTGTTATCGTTTTCTAGATTGATTGAGCAGTGATCAGACAACATACTCAATATGATATTGATCCTTTGACATTTTCTGAGGCCTGCTTTACAGTCAGTATTTGATGATTTGTGTAAATGTTTCTTGTCTTCTAGAAAAGAGGTATATTCTGCATTATTATAAATCAGATCAAGTTTTTTACTTTTTTTCAAGTCTTGTGTTATCTTACTAATTTTTTTTATCAAGTTTATTCTAGCAATTACTAAGAGACATCTGTAAAAATCTCCTACACATTGTGGATTTGCCTTTTTGTATTTTAGATTTTTTCTTTTTCTTTATAGATGCTGAAGCAATGATGTTATTGTGTGCATAAAAATTAGAAATGTTCTAATATCCTGATGAGTTGATTCTTTTATCCTTTCCTCTAAAACACTGCTTTACCTTTGGCCTGTGCTGTCTGACATTAACATGCCTTTACCACCTTCCCTTTGGTAATTATCTGTGTGATACCTCTGTTGATTTTTTACTTCCAGCCTTCAGTATCCTTATGTTTTAGAACATGTTATTTACGGTTTTATTCTTTAGCAAGTCCCATAATCTTTACCTGTTAATTGGAACATTTGGCTTATTTACATCTAATTTAATTACTAATATATTTATTTCAATCTATCATCTTACTATTTGCTACTCACTGTCCATCTATTCCTTCTCTTTTTTGGGTTGAATGTTATTTGACTCATTAGTTGGAGTTATATAATCCTTTATTATTCTTATTCTAATCATCTTAGAGATTACACCAGGTGCTCTTGTCCTATCATATGTATAGTATTACTTGCTGTAATTTACATCTTACCAACAATTCAGGGACCTTAGGATACTTGAAATCTATTTACTTCCCCCCACATTAATTCTTTTATATATACCACATTCCTTTAGACTTAGCCTTATTTTTATTCTTTCTTCCTCCACCCCTGCATTTCCCAGCTTATATGTGTTATCAGTTTCCTTCATCTTGTGGCACACTGCTTAATGATTCCTTTAGTGAGTTTGTTCTGATGAGAAATTCTTCATTTGTGTTTATCTGAACATATTTCTATCTCATCCCCTTTCTTGAAGTATATTTTCACTGGGTATATAATTCTATCTTGATATTTTTAAAAAACTTCAGCATCATGCCATTGTCTTCTAGCTTCAAATATTTCTATTAGAGAATCAGATATAATTTTAATTATACTGCCTTTGAAGATAATTTATATTTTTTCTTTAGATACTTTTTATGACTTTGTCTCAGTCATTGATGTTTAGCAGTTTCTCCCTGTACTCAGATTTTAGAATGTTTATGTGTGTGTTTAATACTGTTTGGGGTTTGTATGGTTAGTTAAATCTGTGCTTGGTATCTGTATTGGTCTAAGTTTTCAAGAAATCAGATTCTAAGGTATCTCTGGATAGGGCAGAGGACAAGTGACATAGAAGCAAGAGAAGTAAATGCCAGACAGTGATGACTGTAGCTTAATGGAGGGATACAGTGGGAAGCTAATCTTTTCTAGGATATCTACAGGCAGGCTGAATAGAAAAACACTGTCGCAGAACAGTCTATCACAGGAAGGAAAGAGAGGAGTTTATTTGCTGGTGCTCTTATTTCTTGTTTCCCATTATCAAAGCTCCCCTTGTGAGTTTGACACCCCCACACTTCTCAGTATGTTGCCCCGGAAAAACTGATCACAAAACTCAGCTGAGTTAATAAGTGGTAGGGGAGTGGGAGTCTAGAGAGTCTGGTCAGGCCAAGCCTGAGCACCAACATTGCTGTGGCTCCCACCAAGCTGCCAAATGCCCTGTAGAGAAGCGAACCTTACCTGGGAGTGAGGCCAAGACAGCCTGGTCCCTACAGGTGACATGGTAGTAGCTGTGGCTGCAACAGTAGGGCAGGTATGAATGACTCTGACAAGGGGCATAAATTGTGCTCAGTAAAATGTGTTTCATCACTTTGGGGAAATCACCATCCAACAGCTCTTTATATTGCTTCTCTCTATGTGTGTTGTAGAAGACTATATTTTCTTATCTTTTACCATTCTTTTGTATTTCCCCTTTGCTTTTCACTTTGTGCATTTTTCAGAATCTTTCCTTTTAATCTGTACTCCTGTTCACGTAATTTCTCTCTGTTGTGCTAAATTGCTGTTTAGCCCATTAGTTAAGCTTTACTATCAATAATTTTATTTTTCAGTTTTATAATGCTTGTTGTTTTTCTTCAGAAGTTTCTAGTTTTCTGTCAGAATTTTCAATCTTGTTCTTAATCCGATTGAACATATTAAGGGTAGTTACTTAAAGTTTGTGACTCATACTGAACTCATACTAAACTCATACTGAGTTTACTGAGAAATTATTGTTAATTTTGCTGTGTGTGATAATGGTTAGGTTGTTAGAATTATATACTGAAACCCCTAGAGGTAAAAAGATATTATGTTTGTATTTGTTTCAAAATAACCACTCCAAAATACGTGTGTGTGTCTGTGTAATTGTTGAAGATAAATAATTTGTACATGGGGTTTCATTAAGCTATTCTTTCTTTGATGATTGCTTAAATATTTCCAAACTAAAAAAGTTTTTTAAAGTCTGGGTCTGATAACTCTATTTTTGGTGGGGAGTTTTTAAGAGTTTGCTTCTGTTTTCAATTGCCTTTCTTGGTTTGCATTTCTGTGTTTTGTCTTGTGGGTGTTTGGCTATTTCTTTTTATTATTATTATTTCATGATTGTGTGTATAGTTAGTTGTGAGGTAGTCATATATACTCTTTGTCAAGCTGAGATTGTTTTCTTCTATAAGACTTCTTTGAAATATTTTTATCAGTAAAGTATATAGTAGTCTATTTCTTTTTCTGTATCTCTTGAATATTCGTATGATTTTTTTTGATGTGTTGAATCACATCACTTGTTTCTTGAACATTGAGCCATTCTTGCATCGCTGGTATAATTCACACTTAATCAAGGTGTATAATCATTAAAAATATTTTTTATAAATTTTTTATTGTTGTTCAAGTACAGTTGTCTCCATTTTTCCCCCACCACTCCCCCCACTCAAGCCATTCCCACCTCCTTTATCGCCTCCCACCTTCCCTGTGGTTACTGGCAGTTTGTTCTTAATTTCAGTGTCCCTGATTATATTTTGCTTGCTTGTTTGTTTTGTTGATTAGGTTCCCCTTATAGGTGATATCATATGGTATTTATCTTTCACCACCTGGCTTATTTCACTTAGCATAATGCTCTTCAGTTCCATCCATGCTGTAAGGAAATGTAGTAGCTCCTTCTTTTTTTCTGCTGTGTAGTATTCCATCGTGTAAATGTACCACAGTTTTTGATCCATTCATTTACTGATGGGCACTTAGACTGCTTCTACCACTTAGCTGTTGTAAATTGTGTTGCTATGAACATTGGGGTGCATGGGTTCTTTTGAATGGGTGTTTCAGGGTTTTTAAGGTATAATCCCAGCAGTGAAATTGTTGGGTCAAAAGGCAGTTCCATTTTTAGTTTTCTGAGGAAATTCCATATTGTTTTCCACAGTGGCTTCTCCAGTCTGCATTCCCACCAACAGTGTACTAGGGTTCCCTTTTCTCCACATCCTCTCCAACACTTGTTGTTTGTTGATTTGTTTATGATGGCCATTCTGACTGGTGAGAAGTGGTATCTCATTGTGGTTTTAATTTGCATCTCTCTGATGGCTAGTGATACTGAGCATCTTTTCATATTTCCGATCGAAGGTCAAGCATTGTATATGACAAGGAGTAGGAAAATAGGAAGCTTTATCTGATGTTATCTTCCTCCTGGAAGAATGTATGCTTTCTCCTGGCTGCCTACTGGGAGCCAAGCAGCTCAGAGTCACCATAACCCAGTTTCACACATGATTTGAGGCTGGATACTGTCCCTTCAATAGATGATTAATCTGGGTCCCTCTTACTCTTAAGATGTAGACCTTCATGATTCCCACCCAGAGTTTGGGTGGCCCATGACACCCTCCTTCATTGAGGGGACTTGCATCCCAAATTTTAATACTCCCAGTACTGAAAGGCTGTCAGGAACTTAAGATTCCTTTTGTTGCCTCTTGATGGCTTTTGTGGGAATTGGCAAACCTCTCTGGGAAGAACGGCTTCAGAAGCTGGGTCCAACCCTTTGTCATCCCTGTAGCTCTCAGATCTTGCCCTGTAATTTTTTGTTAGCTTGTTTTCACTCTAGTGACTTCAAGAAGATTGTTTTCTTTAACAAATATTTGCCTGCTGTTGTAGTGGTTCTCTAGGAGTGTTGTGCTAAATTATCTAATCCATCAATGCTGCCTGTCTTCTCTGTGTCTCTTCCTCTGATGGGTTTCTGCCTTTACCTTCTGCTCAGCATTCTGTGAAGGCTGCCTGGGGTTTTGGGATCTTCTGGTTCCATTCATAAACAGAAGTTACTGTAGCAGTCCTACAGCTGGTTCATGCTGACATAGCTTTTGATGGCCCAATATATAGTTACAGTGTTTGTATTTCTTTGCATCAGGCCCATGCACAGACAACTGAGTTAACTACACTTGCAGACAGAGGATGTGACTGCCCTTGCTGGGGTTTCCTGGGCTCAGAGAAAGTGTATGCAACAGATGAGGGGACCTGACTGAGAACCCTGAACTCCTCCAGAAAAATTTATGAATTTAGTTCGCACAAACCATATCTCTTTCAATAGCACCTTTTTGGATAATTTTAGGGAATGTAGCTTGGTCTATAAAACTGAAGGCACTTGAGTCAACACTCTGAAGTTTGAGGAAGAAAACATGGAAGGGCTTTGAGTAAACAGCTGGTCAGATCCTTTGAGCTCAAGTCCCTGCCTTTGTCAGTCAAAGCCACTGACAGGGAAAAGGGAGGCACCCAGATTTTCAAAGGGTCATAGACATGGTCTCTGAGCTGTTATGAATCTACCCCACAATTTGGATCTATGGGGAGGGTGTCAGGAGATAAATGGAGTTTTGGCCCATGTCCATTTCTCAGTAAGTCCAGTGGCTCTGGAAACCCATGCTGTAGTTATTTTTCTAGTTCCTGAATGTACAATTACAATGGAAGTATTCAACAACTGGCTAAATCCCTGTGTTTATTTCCTTATAAAGGGTTGGGGAGGGACCCTTTGCCAAAAATGATCAAATGAAAACCCCTGGAGCTCCATGTCAAACCAAAATCAGTACAAGTACTCTGAGAAAATAGTGTCACCATCAAAATTGCAAGGTGCAGAAGTGGGGACTCCCATATCCTCTCCCTCTTAATTGAGCAATGTGGAGGACAGGTAGTTCTGAGAGAATGACAGTGAATTAACTTGAAGTGACCATGTGTAACCATAACTGTGGCTATCCCTCAAGAGACGTCTCTTCTTCTGAAGCCAATCGACAGAGTCTTTGACACCTGGTATGCATCTTCTATTCTGGCTAATGATTTTTTGTTTTTCAAATGAATAAAAATCAGCAGAAACAACGTGCTTTCATGGGGCAGAAAAATAGTACTCCTTCACTGTGTCAGGGCCATTTAACTAGAAAACTAAAAACTACATTTTTCAGACTCCATGGTAGCTCAGACTTGAGAGATAAATTAGGTTCCATTTAGATTTGCTGGTGTGGGGCTTGGCAGAGTACAGCCCATGAACCAAACCTGGTGGGCCATCTGTTTTTGTGAACAAGACCACTGAATGCTCATTTGTTTATATATTATCTGTGCTGCTCTGGACTATAATGCCCCAACTGAGTAGTTGTGATAGAGATGCCATGACCCACAGGGCCAAAACTATTTACTATCTGGACCGTTCCAGGAAAAATTTGCTGACCCCTGGTCTAGAGCAGGATTAGGAAGCCGGGGTTGACGCTGAGTCCACTCATTGTGTCTTTGTTGCTTTCTCCTCCCAAAGTTGCCCCAGTGTTCATCCTCTGGGCTCCTGAGTGTCAGGAAAGTCACTTCTTGATATACTGAGGCATTAGACTCACAGTTCTGAACTTAGCCTGCTGTGGCTCCAGCAGTGACCTTGAAGGCAGTCCCTGCTGAGCTGGTTCTTATTGTTCTAAAAAGCATTCCAAAAATCCTGTCTAAAACCTGTTCCTTCAATGATTTTTAAAACACTTAATTTCAATTATTAAACCTTTTCTAGGTCAAGTATTTAGAATTTGTTTTCAGTTTCCTAAACTGAATCCTGACTGCTCCATGCCTCAAGTCTGTGTACCAGTTATTGATATTTAACTGAATATTACAATTCTTCATAGATGTCAATCATTTATAATTTATGATATAAATGTATAAGCTGTATATATAAATCAGAGACAAAGACATCTCATGTTTTTATTTAATAAATTAGAAGGCAAAAACTAACTGTATGTCAAGATCTGAATAGGTTAGTTAGAAACCCCCCAGGGAGTGGCATCGTTAGAAATACCAACAGGGCCAGCTTCTCCTGTCTCTGCATGGCCAGCCCACTGCTGGTTTGCTTCTGCTCTGGTCAGAGTGTCCATTTTTCCTAGATACAGAATGATCTGTGAAAACAGACCTTCCTGACTTTCTGGTGGGAGCTCCATTCAATCTGTAAGACCTGTTGTGTAAGGGTGGAGGTGGATGAAGAGGAATGATGTTCTCTTATGCAACTCAGCTTTCTCATTAGGTCACAGCTGATGGTAAGGCTTGGTATGCTTAATTAGAAGGTAGCCTGCCTAAAGAAACACTGGCTCCATCCAGAAAAGAGCTGAGGGTGACAAGCTGGAAGTCAATTAGGACAGGATAGCATCATGGCTTTCAGCATAGTCAGACCTTCAGCTGGTACCCTTTATTAAAATCATCTAATTTTGTTTCCAAGTTACCCTGGGGCAGGGCTAGGGTTGGACTACACACCAAAGCCCTTGCCAGTTCTCCTTGTGCTTTGCCGTGATGCAGACTCTCCAATGCAGTCAAGCTCTACTCCTGTCCGTGAGTCAGAAGACAGGTCCCCCCACCCCAAGCCCCAGGCTGCTCAGTCACTGGGTAATGGACTGAGAGCCTTCAGAAGCACTGACACCCACTCATTCAATTATAGTGCAAAAGTATGTAAGTTTAAGAATCTATATTTCTTTGTTTTTCTCTGCCTTTTTTTTTTCTCTCAGTGTATCTTCCTATCCAACTTCCAAGTTTGCTTTGTAGCTTTAGGGCAAGAATGAGCCAATTCCTCAAATGTCATCACTAGTGGAAGGGAAAAAAACAAAACACTAGTTCCTAGAAGTGGGAATGGCAGGTTGACTTCTAGTCTGTCTGTACAGAATTTATATTTAATCCAATATCCAGTGTTTACATTTCGGGAAACATAATCATGGAAATATACCATGTGCTAACTCGGAGATAAAAAACACTGTATTTAGCGTGTTCCAGAAAGAGATTCTAGAAATGGCTCTTGATCCACTGGGACATACTTGTGCAACTGACCAGACATGGTTTTCAAGAAAGAGGAGAAAGTGAGAGTAAGAGACCCAGCTGGCTTTTGTGGTTGGCAGGTAATTTATACCCAATGACAACAAAATGGCTCCCCTATGGTTTCCTTAGACACGCAATTCAAGCTATGAAGTGAAAGCTTTTCCTTAAGAAACAGAAAGGGGATCCTGGGAAACTGGAGAGCTTGAATGAGAATACCTGAAGATGGGTAGGAGAAAAGATCTCATCTTATAAAATCCACTGTGGCTGTGAGACTGCTCTTAAATGATTCTTTATCAGTTCTCTCATGGTCTCTGTCAGGACTTTCTGGCTGTTTTAACCCTACATTTTCATAAAACACTTTCAACCAGAAGGCCAGAAGCACAGTGGGGGCAGACTAGACATTAAATATTTGACTTGGCTTTGTGTGCCTTAGGTAAAATGTCACAGCTCATTCTAAACTTCTAAAGATTTAATTACCTGTACACTCTCTGGAGCTGCTGTCTCGACCCATGTTGCTTCCAGGTAACGTTATGCAAACTTATGATTATAAACAGGAACTGAACTATTTTGAGGATGAAGTCTTGTTTAGTTTAAAGCTTCTGAAAATGCGTTTGTTTGGTTTCCCTGTCGCACTCTGGCACTGATGGTAATTGCCCTGTTTAGAAAATGCAAACTGTTCTGAGCATAACATGCCAAGACTGGTTGGCTGGATTGGTTCCAACTCTGCTTTCTGCTGCTCAGGCAGAACTTTCTGGAGTCATTCGTTCACAAATGTTTATTGAGTGCCTACCGTGTGCTGAGAAAACTCCAAAGGCTCACGTTCCTTGCTGCCTTTGGTGGACAGGAGAGTGCTCCTGTCACTCTCTGTGCTGAGGCATTGTGGTCCTACCCCTCCATCAGGCACAACTGGAAGAACACGGGGCGCTCCAGGAGTTTTCTGGGAAACTCAGGCACTGAGCTTGGGAAGGTTGGGTGCAGCATAGGGACATGAGCTGGGCGATCCATGTTCTGCCTTCCATTTCACAGAGGGAGGGGCATTTGGAAGGGAGGAATTGAGTAGCCCCTGGCCCAGTAGTCCATCCAGTAAGGAAACCAGTCACCACAAGCAACTAAACAACTGAAAATGTTCTTTTTTGTTTCATTTTTGTTCTCTATACACACAGACATACACATGCAAATGCATGTATCACACACAAATGCATCATAATGTTGCCCAGGTCTCTGAGCCCAGAGCAAGAATTACTGACTAAACAAACTGGCTTTTCTTCATGCTCTTTCTAAAACACAGGAAGGTAAATATGATTTTAAAAAATGAAAGTTCAGTTCTTTCATTTGTAGGACAATAGACATGATGCCACTCTTTAAGGAATTCCTGAAATTCTTTCAAGATGTAATAAAAAAAAAATGGATGTTACCACAGGTTCTGAGAGACTTTGATTGATTATGATATTCCAGGAATATTCAGCTTTACTATTGCTTTACTTTTATGCATGTCTTTACAGAATCCCTCCCTCCCCTTCCTCCCTTCCACTCTCCCTCCTCTCTTCCCTTTTCCTCCTGTTTCCCTTTCTTTGTTCACATGTATCTTGCTTTTTATTGTTGTTCAAGTACAGTTTTCTGCCTTTTCCCATCTTTTCAGCCATTTCTTTATCTAAAATCCTTGTTTGGAGACTGGGTAGGTTGTATTTTGTAAAGAGGGTCACACTACTATATATTCCATCCTGCAAATTTCTCTTAAAATGCAATACTAGTCTCTTCCATTGAGAGGTAAGCATTCCACCTCTTAAACCCAGCGGAAGCCCTGTGTCTGCCTCAAGCAACAGAGGAGGCACAGTGATGCTGTGGGAATTTCAGGTCTGGGCCAAAACAGCAGAATGGCTTCTGCCTGCCTCTCTTGGGGTGCTTGTCTTTAGATTGCACCACACCTCCATATGAGGAAGCCCAAGCCACATGCAGAGTCCACTTGCGGTTGCTCTAGCCAGGAGCCCACAGCCTGCGTGGACTGCCAGACCCATGAGAGCCTTTTGCCTGTCAAGTACCCAGTGGAGGCACTGGGTTCCACAGGGCAGAGACACACCACTCTGCTACTCCTTGTCCAAATTCCTGACCCATAGGAACTGGGAAAGGTCATAAAGAATTGTTGCAAGCTACTGAATTTGGGGGAGTTCACCAGGCAACAATAGGTAACTAATACGGGGCCCTCTTGTTTCACAGGCCAGGGAGTTAGCTGCATTGGCTGGAAGCCTCAGAGCTCACTGAGCTCAGAGACCTCAGTCCCATTCCCAATTTCCTCTTTTATAAGCATATCTTTCAACACTCCTTCACTATCCTGTGATGAAATTCATACATAACGCATTCTATCTAGATATGTGATATACAAATAAACATACAGATTGCCATGATATATTTATATTGGTATACCCAGCTGCCATACTAAAAAATAAAAAGCGATCATTCATAATAGAATAACTTAAATTTCAGAATAAGGTTGTTTCTCCTACAAAGCAGAATGCTTTCCTAAAAGTCATTGTGTTACAGAATTTTGTGTAAAAAAAGTAACAAGGCTTTTGGAGAAAATAAGGCCTGTCTCAGAAGTCTCAGTACCTGTATGATCTTTTAAGTTACTTATTACAAGATAAAAGAGAAACCTTAATAACAGTTCTGTGGCAGTGTGAAACATCTTAAGTTCTCAGTAAAGAAGTAAATACATATAAATATATTCTTTACCTTGACAAGCACGTGGAGCGTGGGTATGGTTTTGGGAGGAGCAGTGCACAGGAGGGCCACGTCACTCAGGGTGAACTTATCAGATGGACAGCTGGGGATCCCAGTCTTGTCTCTGTCTCCTTGCTGGCTGGTAGTGGAATTCCTGCTGCACTCAGTGTTAGTCATCTTTAAGCCACTGCAAGTCATTTTTGGTTGTGCTTAAGGCTGCTGATAACTGTAGGACTTTACTTTGCCTTATTTTATCGTTGGTTTCAATGTCATTTCTTTGATATTGTGCATCATGAATCCCTGTAGGTGTGATACTCTTGCAATATCACGTGATCTCTATGTCTTACCAAATATTTTATTACTTCAAGTTTCTCCTCAATAGTCAAGACTGTCCTTTGTCATTCATACTTGGAGTCTTATAGCCAAAACGGGTGGTCATGTTTGGGACTTTGCAGTGGATACATCTATCAGGAAGTATCAGGAGACTAGACCCACAGGAATGCAGGACATATGCACGTGTGAGCTCTCAGTAGGTTTCAGTTCTGGGCTGGGTGGGGCATGTGTCACCTACACCATTTGGTGTTACAGCTGCACAAAGCTAATCCACATCATGAAAAATGGCTCATTTTTTTGTTTGTTTCATTTTAATTAGGTGATTTTATTCTCCAGTTTATCTGCCAGGTATCATGGTGAGTAGAAGATGGTTGTAAATCCTTTGTCTCTCCCCCTGACTCTGTCTTGAGAGGTGGAACCCATTTCCCTTATGGAAGCTGGGTTGGACCTGTGATTTTTTGGAGCCTGTGACATGGAAGGCTGGGCTGCTCCACACTTGGGACATTATGTCTTGGAACCTATCCACAGTCCTGGGAGACACCCAGGCACCCTGAAGAGACCATGCAAGGGGCAGTAAGGCACTCTAGCTCACAGTGCAGCTTAGCTACCAGCTAGCACAGTTGGCACCACCCAAGACACCCAGCCAGGGTGGGCCTGCCGGGGTCAACACTGCAGACAGGACAGGCTGCTGTGTCCATGCCAGTCAGCTGGCAGAATTGTGAACATTGACCAATAGTCTCATTGTTTTAAGTTACTATTTTTTAGGGTGTTTTGTTGTATAGAAATAGATAACTAAAGCAGCATGTGAACAAATGTTTCTTAACAATGTGTGCTGTGACAGAAAAGACCTCACTATGAGACAAGGAGGTAACAAGGATGTAACCAAATACTTGTACTTACTTAAAATAAACTAGGTTCGATTTAAGAGAAGGAAACCAGTATTCAGCTGTATATGTGACATTTTAAAAATAATCTCTCTCTCTCCCTCCCTCCCTCACACACACTGAATCACTTTGAATGACCCACCCACAAATGTAAACTGATGATACAAGTGTTGTTTTTGTGAATGAAGTACCACAGGTAGTTTTGTCATTAGGGATGTTATTTTCTTAATGATGTATCATTCTCGGTTAAGTCCCAGGCAAAAGAGAAAAAAAAAAAAAAATCTCTGAACTTACATGATAGATACATTCTTGGAAACTTCAATGTCTTTTCATCCCATGTAAAAATATCCCTTGTTCTTACATGTGAAGAGTTGGATTATCAGCTCAGATAAGCAGGTTTCTTAATCTATGGGAAAATTTAAGTGAGCGTTCAAATGTCATGTGAGATGAGGGACAATTTGTTATTTTGTGGGAGGCTAGCATCCCTATTTTGTTTCTACCAAATGCCAGCAACACTCCACCCTACCCCAATCACTGACAGCCACATCGACCCACAGTCCTTTGTTAAAGTTGCAACGTGGGTTGGGAAGGAATGGGGTACATGAACAGATGCAAATGAATTTGGGCACCTTGAGCCCCTAAATGCTGCCACATATTCTCAGACACCTATGTAGGACAGAGTTAACATAGGAACATAGAAAAGTCTAAGACTGCTCTCCTTGGAAAGACCTGTTTGCTAGGATAAACTTTGGATAACTTCCAGAAACTTTGACTTTGGGAGGGACCCCATGATTCCTTAAATGATAAAAATCTGTTTGTATGAACAGTGTGATTTATGCTGAAACCTGTTTATCCCTGGGACTCTGAAATTTTGGCATGCTCCTGGCTGAGGGTGCTTATGTGACCAGCCTGCAATAAAAACCCTGGGTGCTGAGCCTCTGCTTCCCACAGATGACATTTCACATGTGGTGTCACAGCTTATTGCTGGAGGTATTAAATGCATCCTGTGTGACTTCATTGGGAGGGAATTCTTGGAAGCCTGTGCCTTGTTTCCTCCAGATGGTGGCTTGTGTACCTTTATCCTTTATTGATTTTGATTTATATCCTTTTACATAAAACATAGTTGTGAGTACAACTTATATGCTGAGTCCTGTGAGTCAAATTAAGGGTGGTTTTCGGGAGCCCAACACAAAGGAAGGAGCAGCCCTTCCCCATGCCAGAAAAAGTCAGCACCCTTTGCCTGAAGGCTCCTAAAGGCTGACCTGGGGAGGGTGGCCATGTAGGCACCGCTGGTCCCCTCAGCACCCACCCTACCACACAAGTCTACTTGTAGGCCCAGCAGGCCCTAAAGGGTTTGTTAATCATTTGCTTGCCCAGAGGTGTAATATGCACCTGGAGAACAGTATGACTTTTCCAATTTGTATTGACAGAGGCCTGGGGAACATAGGCAGGGGTGGATCTAAAGGGTGTGGTGTCATGGTGGAAGGAACATGGCATGGGAAGATATCAGTATCTGATCATCCGTCAAATTGGAGAAATGTTGGACATGTCCCAGAGGAACTGTGGCGCTGTTTCTGTGGGCAGATGAGAGAGGGAAAGTAATGACAGACTTCTCACCTCCTTCACTGATGAACATGTGTGTGGATGTGTCATTGCCATGCTGTAGCTACTCACATCACTATGAGCAAATCTACACACCTGTGCATGAAAAAGATTCTGTGACATTTGTGCACCTCTTATTAGAGTGGCTATTGTGTTGTCCCACCCAGTCTCTTTGCTCTTGCATGTAAAGACCAGTAGCTTGTTGAATGCACTGATAAACCAAAGAGATGCTCATCCATTCTAAGGAAGACTTATCTGTATCCTTATTTGTGCCAATGTATGCATCAGTGGCCAGCAGTTGTGTGATATGGTATTGTACTTGGCTCTAACTCAGTGCAGGCACTCTACATTTGCTTCCTGCCAGGAAATGTGGGCTAGTACTATTTGCCACCAGAAGCTCATGGGAAGTTTCCATATTAAGAGTTGTTATATTAGATATTAACTATTAATATATCAACAAAATATATATTATATATCATTTTCAGAACCTTTAAAGGGAAATTTAGCAGGCATCAGAACCAGTAAAGGGAAATTCCTTTATTGAGCACATGTGCAGTAGAAACCAAGATTATGCAGCGGAAGTAAGTGCATGTGCAATAGAAACCTGATGATGCAGCAGAACTTTGAGTCATGCACAGTAGGAGCTAAAATGGTGCTGGGGGAGGTGTCTAATCTGGCAAAAAGATTGGATTGGATAAAGGACACGAAACCCTGGAAGGATTAGCAAAGAGATAGGATAGAGGGAGGGGCCAGGAACAAATCTATGAAGAGCTAGGAATGAGATTGGTTAGTTTGAAAGGCAGTTTACCCCTTCCCAAACCCAAGGTAACATATTCAAAGCTTAACAAATGCCTGTCTTGGTAGACAGGAATGCATTTGCATTCTTGTTCATCCATTTGCACGTTTTCTCTCCATAGCAGCAGTGCAGGCCTGGCAGCCGCATGGGTCTGGGAGTGGCAACTTAGCACTGGCCAGAGTGCAGTTGGGAATAGAGACTAAGCTAGATGGACAGGGACAAAGACTGAGCTTCACTAAGCTTTGGCATGGACTGAACTGAATTAGAAAAACCTTGGATTCCCTGCTGTTTTTGGGTAATGGCACAACATTGCTGGACCCTGGCCCTTCTTCTGGGCTTGCTGAAGACAAGGCTGGACTTAATCCATAGCGGGATGGAGCTGAGCTACCTGGTCATGGATGAAACACTGGGAATCTGGGGACAGTCCCTTGTGTTTGCTCCTGTTCTGATAAATCTTACCACTACACTTCATCCTACCACATGTCTTCCCATGCATGGACCCCAAAATGCTTGCTTTGAAACTCCACTGTTTCTCTTCTTAGCTTCTACTTCTATATTCCCAATATGGTTTTATAAACATAAACCACAGTTAACAAAGCTAAATAAAAATTAATTTGTTGGTTTTCATGGTCTTTGCCCTAAGGTACATTGTCTTCTAAATCTTGTTGTAACTGAAGGGAAACATAGCTGGACTTTAGACTTGTAAGGGCAAGTCCTGGCTGCCAGGGCAATGAGTGATGAGATCATTGTTCTCTACTCATTCAGACAGAAATCATGTGTCTGAGTGCCCCATGAAAAGCAAAGAAGGGAAGTCATTTGCTTATTCTGAATGAGTGAATCATCACCTAGGACAGGGTATTTTCAGTCCCAGAGTCCACAGGGGCATGTAACCCATTTAGGAAGGATGGTCAGGTGGCCAGACCAGATCAGGACATTTGTGTAGTTCTTTGTAGGAAGCTACACTTAAGACAAAATCAGTGGTCTTATCTATTAAGGAGGGGAGCTAACAGCAGAAGGGGCTGGTGAGTGTACGTATGGACAAAACCATTCTGGGATACGGGATGGACCAAGCACATCTTGCTACAAGAAGATCTATGACAATTTGTCCAGCACATATTAGAGGGAGGTTCATCTCTACAGGGAGGAAGGCAGAGGAAGGGACCTCTACTGTTACCCACAGCTCCTCCTCCTGCGATGTCCAGAGCAATTCTGCTTGGCTTCAAACTTGCATTTACTTTCAAGCTCCACCTTCTCATCATTCGTTCCTCTATATACTCACAACTCCCACCGGAAGGAAACAGTCTTTTTGCAAAAATGTCCTCTGCTTATCCTAAGAGGAGTTGTGCAATGGTGTTTTTTTCATCTCTTCATCTTGGGAGATGCTTAGGCACCTAACCCATAGTGACTGGAACTCAAGAAAGTTTTCTGAGAGCCCAAGCTAATAGACACAATATAAGATTTAAACTCAGGAAGAAATCTGTGGGTCCAATTGGGGTGTATATGCTGCTGATGGAGCACAGCCATAAACAAAATAGATTCTAGAATCCCCTACTAACCTTCTAAGAAAGGTTAGTAGGTACTGGTTTGGGGATGGTTGAGCAATATGTTTCTGTATTTAAGGCCATGAGAGACAGGGAACCACTACATAGGAGGGATTTGGTGACATTTTGTTTTACGCACTTTTATGTTAACTCTACAACACTAGAACAGCAATTCAGATATAACAAGAGAGAATGGTATTCGGTGACCAAAAGGCTCACTTTTCCCTAAATATTTACTTTTCTGGATTTCACTGATACCTATTGGTATCAGAATTTCCTGGATTTGGCTATTAAAAGCTTCAAGTATATTACAAGATAGAGATCACTTTAAACCATTGTCTGTCATCAGTGTGTAAGCATGAAAGCAGTTTTTCCTGAGAAGGTGGTGGGGGTGGCTCAGAAAACAAGAGAAAGAGCAAAAAGCTGAGGGTAAGGAAGGAAGTGCAGGCAGCTTTTAGAACTTGAACCCTGAGTGGGGGCGGGGGGCATGGGTGCTCAACTTGTTCTGTGGACTACCAAAGGGAAAGCAGGTGGGGAAAGAGGATTGCTAAACAGAAAGAAATATGGGCAAAGATGGGGATCAGTCTAACATAGAGCTCACTTTATTAAAATACCTAAAGTGGTGCACTCGTAAGGCCCTGCACAGAAGGATGGGGTAGGAGGAATGGAAGAACACCTTGTCCAGTTCAACCAAGAGGTCATCACGTACTTGCATACTTGCAGTGAGCGCTGCAAGGTGGGCATCAAACAGTATCACGTGCTGAGCGTGAAGCAATAAGAAATCATAAAGAAACATTCTTATTCTTCAAATACTACTCAGTAAGATTGCTATTGGTGCTCAGAGAAGCTGAGATTCTAGCAAACAAATTACATACACATATGCGTGTATATACATGTATATGCATGTGAAGATACTGGTGTCCACATTATGTACCAGGGCCAATGTGACTTGAGAGTACCAAGGGGTATCCAGGCCAGTTGAATATCTCTGTGGATTTCAACTCCAGTTGGACCTGGTGCAGTGCCAATCAGAGGTATGAGAATATCTCTAGTGTGTCATGCTGGGCAGCCAGTGCCTCTGAAGAGGTCCCACCGTGCATATAGAGGCTGCAAGGGGGAGCAGAGGAAACCGAGAGAGGCTTAAGAAACAGAGAAACCTAGTTCTAATCCCTAGCCTGTGGCTGTGAGGTTTTGGGCAGTGGTGGAACATCCATGAGTCCCAGATTTATCATCTATTAGGTGAAGACAGTAACATCCCTTTTGCAGGGTCTGGTGGGTGTCATATATGACATATCTACTATTCCTGCACATGGGGAGTGCACTGTGACTGCAAGCCATCCCTCCTCTCTCATCCTTCATTTCCAGTTGTCAAGCAAGTAAAAGGGCCTAGAGTGTATTTGTACATGTTATAAATAATAGGTAATTATTAAGATTTAATAGTCACGAGAAAGATTGGCCTTCCTCAACTCCCTGCCCCCACTGCCCCTTTAAAAAACAATACAGAAGAAAACACTTTACCAGACAAGTTATACAGCCTCCGTGTAGAGATCCAAGCAATAGAAAAGTGAATAGAGTAAAAATCCTGTTCTTGGAAATGGGTCTGTTATGAAGCCTTCAAGATGTTTTCCTGTGGGTTGATAAACCTGCACATGGGCGTATATACAGATCATTTTACAAGCATTAGATTAGACAATACACATGACTGTTTTTAAAAAATATACAGCTTGGAGATTGTTTTCTATGTTAGTCTGAAATCTCTCCCTTATTATTTTAAGGAACTGAATAATAAATATTCTGTAGTGTGGATTTATCATCTTTCATTTAACCTTTTTCCTCTTAAAGAACATTTTAATTATTTCAAGTGTTTTTTAATACTATAGTGTTTGTAATCCAGTATTTTTGTGGATATGCAAGGCTAGTACCAGATGTGAAATTATAGGTCCAAGGATACACCCATATATAATGCTGGGCTTATCAAGCTGCTGTTCTGTAAATAAAAAGTATGTGAGTGTCCCAAACTCTTCTCAACTGCGTGTATTTTCAATTTAAAAAGCTTTGTCAATTCATGGCCTTTTAATTGCCATTCTTTATTTATTAGTGAGATTGAACACTTAAGAAAACACCCTGGTCATTTGTATTTCTTCCTTTCTGTGACATTGCTCAATCTGCTTGCTGAGTTTCTAGGGATAATCTAATTCTTATTGATTTATAGGAGATAAAAGAACTCTAAGGACATTATGCTTTCCCCCTTAATATACCTATCTTTTTAATTTTTATGTTCTTTATTGTGCAGAAGGTTTTAAATTTTCTGTGGTTAGTCAGTTTTTCCATTTACTGCTTTAGGGTTTTATACTTTTCTTATGGCAATCTCTTCAATGTTCTATATAAATTTTTCTATCTTTTTTTCAAATTTGTATCTAAGGTGTAGTGAGAACTGTTAAATACCTACTTTATTTTAAATACATTCATTTTATATACATCAGTTTGTTTCTGGACTTTTAAATTCTATTCTGTTGGTGTGTTGGTCTTTTCTGTGTCAAAATCCACTCTTTTAATTGTTATAGCTATCTAAGGGGCTCTCATACTTAGTAGGGCAAGTCCCTCTTCACAGAAATTCTTGCTTGGCCATTGCACTTTTCCCCTCCTGTACATATTTTAGACTTAGTCCCCCAAATTTCATTTAAAAACTGGTTAATAGGTGATTCAGGTATTCATCAACCACTGAATGGATTCACAGTATGGTTCATGTATACAGCGAAAGGTTAGGCAGAAAAAAAGAATTGAACTCCAGATATAGGGAATTACTTGCTGAATCTCAAAATAATTACACTGAGTGAAAGAAATTAGATGCAAAAGAGCACATACCATAAGGTTCAATTTAAACAAATTTCTCAAGAGGTAAAACTGATCCATGGTGGAAAAAATTGGAAAGTATTTGCCTCACAGTGGGAGTGAGAATCCCTTGACAGATGTGTGGGAGAACTTTCTGGGATGGTGTCAATGTTTCATATTTGGTATTGGTTTGTGTTACATGGGTGTATGCATTCCAGGCCTTTGGAAATGTTTACTTATGATCTGTGCATTTAATTGTATGTAAATAAAGAAAAACACTATAAAAAGTAATGACTATAACTAATGATATATATACAGAATGTTTAGAGGTGCCATGTAATAAAGTCTGCAACTTTGATATGCATTTAGGAAGATCGATTGATGGTTGGATAGAGGATGGGGTAGACAGATGGCTTGTGATAAAGCAAATATGGTAAAAGGTTAATAATAGAGTATAGGTGGTGGGTATGTGATTGTTTACTGTAAAATTCTTTCAACTGTTCTTGATGCTTGAATTTCTCATAAAAAATATTGGGAAGAAATTCTGTTGAAATTTTGATTAGCCTTCCACAGAATTCATAAATTTAGTTGGAGGAGAATGGGTCTCTTTATAATATCAATTCTTCATTAGGATGATTGTGTATCTCAATATATTCAGGGATTTTTTTGGCCTGTAAAGTATTATGGGTTTTTTAGTAGGTGTACAGAAAAGCTCAATTTATATTTGTGGGTGTCTCATGTGGTGAATTTATTGAACTTTCTCATATAGTTTCATGATTTGTTAGAGATTATCTTGAATTTTCTTGATATACAATCATTTTTTCTTCATCTTGTCCTTACACAATGATTGTATTTCATTGTATTAATATATCTGGTATTTTTCTATTCCAATATTAATTTTCTCATTAAAAAAAAAATCCCAGTGACAACAGTGAATGCCAGCAATAGCAAGGAGATTGTCTGAGGACGTCAAGAACATCAAGGACATCAAGTAGAGCGTGAGAGGAGTGAGGGTGCCATGTTGGGTCTCCAAGGCATGGAAAGGTTTCAGACTCTGAGGTGTGGCGGAACCTCTGGGGAGCATGCACCAGGAGTGACTCTGTCCAGTTCCCTTGTTAAGATCCTCTTTTGGGGTCTCTTAGGGGTTGAGCAAGTGAGATCTTAGAGATACTGAGATAGTCTAGATGGGAGATAATGGTGGTCTGGACTCTGGTGACGGGATGTGAAGAAGGAGAAGGGTCAAGGGTGACTCCAAGGTTTTAATCTTGAGCAACAGGGTGTAGGTCAGTGTGGGAAAGAGTGGGGAGATGGAAGTTAGAGTGGATGGCATAGGATTTACACTGGGGCATGTTAGTGAAGCCTATTTGACCTCTGACTAGAGATGTTGAGTTTGCGGGTCAGGAAGTTGGGTGGATTTGGAGGTCAAAATGTAGGTGACACAGGGAGGGTGAGAGGTTCAGAGACCAAGTGAGCCCAGCAGCTCAGCACTTTGGAGTTGAGTTTAAAGGTGGGTTTTGGTCCCATAGTCCAGGAAAAGCACTCAATAATGGAAGTAATACAGGGAGCTTGTAGGGTCTGGAAGGGTGATTCACCACCCCAAGCCTGGGTCAGACTGCAAGATCATCAAAAACAGCAATGGATAGTGGAGACTTTATGGTAAATACGTTTTACCAAAGGTGTTAGTGAGGCTGTCTTGTACCTCTGATGATAATTTTAAAAAGAAGCAGTTCCTTTAAGTTATGCAGGCACCATCTCAGAATAGGGGCAAGGCACACTAACTGACCTAAGTCTAAAAATGATCCTGAAGACAAAGGTGAAAAGAAGCCCTACAGGCATAAGAGGCCCATCGGGGCATGTGGACGTCTATATTTTTGTCTTCTTGCTGTGAGGAAGCTGGTGGCCAAGATGACAGTTAGAAGGCTGTGTGGATACAGGCACATCTCAGCTCACATGTGACACTTTCGGACCTGAGTCCCTATAATTAGGAGTCCCCCAGATGCTGCGGTCCAGGCCTCGCCTACCACAGGCAGAGCCCCCAACCCTCCTTTGGAGGATATTTTGGACTGGGGGTTTTGATTTTATTTTTGCATAAGATTCACCTTGGGTGGCAACACCAGGGTTGATTAATGGCCCAGGCCATGTTGCCTTTTTCAGCCCTTCTCTGAGGTGCAGGCCTGGGCTGTGGCTTTAGGCAACGGCAGCAGGACACCCGCTGAGATGCTGCGGAATCCCACAGGCGGTGCCTGACTTCCGGCAGATGTCCCAGATACCAGGCAGGAGAACCCACCACAAACATGGTTGCGTAAAAAAGGTCTGCTCAGTTTGTCTGCCAGCCCCAGGGTGCTCGCACCCAGACTGGAACGTGGAGAGATCCAGGCAGACCTGAGCCCACGGCCCAGAGTGTCCCATCTTCCAGGACAGCAGTCTTGGCTTGTCAGACTGGGCCTCTTCTTCTCTGGCTCAAGTCAAGCATGACCTCGGCAGTGTCCATCCCGGATTGAGGGGTGGCTGCAGCAGATAGAGCCCTTCTCCCTTCCTGGGCCAAGCTTGATACTGAGGGCAGGGCCTCAGAGACATCGCTATGGACAGCTAACAAATGCTTCCACATCTACTCTCTGTGAGCCTGGTGTCCCTGTTTGTCAGCCCATCACTGATAAGCGGGGATCCCAGGTGGCACAGCCCAGCTCAGGGACCTAGTGACAAGCACATAGCAAGTGGAGCTCACATTTAGGACTTGGGGGGAGGGGCACTGCTCAATGAGCAGATAAGGAAGTTGAGTGAATAGTTTGTAGGATGGTGCTACATGCCTCTGGGACAAAACACAAGACAGTGGGGTCATTGGAGGCAGTGGGGCTGGCAGGCAGCAGCACTGAGCATGAGATTCTGCTCAGAGAATGTAGGTAGGTACGTCTGTACAGATGAAGAGACTGGGGCAGTCACCTATTATCTGGGGTTCACAACTTCCCTCCAAATACAGTCTTCACTGTAGGAGACACTGGGGCCTTGCAGAGGGGGAAATTGAGGCTGAGGGTCTCATGGCTTGTCTATCTTGGGCTGGAGTCTGAATCAAGTCTCCCTGGTCCTTTTATGGAAAATACAGGAAGAGAATCGATCTGAAAACAGAGAAAACCAGAAGACTTCAAAATTTACGGATTAATGGTTTCATAATTGTAAAGCATAAAAGTTACTTTGAATAAACAGCAAAGTAAGTGGAACAAGCTTGCGGTGGACTCTGACCTTCACTCCTCACCTTTCCCTTGTCACCCTTCCTCTGTCCAGGTCCTGTTTCAAGGCCTCAGCTCGGTCACCTGCTCCCATTCCTGCTCCTCGCCATCTTGTCTTCATCTTCCACCCCCCCCCCCACACCCCACATTGCCCTCTCTTCTCCCTTACTGTCACCACCTCATCTCCCTCTTGTCTGTTTGGCCAACCTATTTTGTGAGCAGCTGACACCTTCTCTGTTTGGGCAAGAGCATGTTGCACACTTGCATTTCCAGATGGACCCAGTTAGCAGCTGTATCTGTGAGACTGGCTGTCAAGGTTCTCCCCAGAGAAGCCAGGTTCTCCCTAGAAAGATGTAAAGCAGA
The DNA here is from genome assembly GCA_004027475.1 of Anoura caudifer. Classification (NCBI taxonomy): domain Eukaryota; kingdom Metazoa; phylum Chordata; class Mammalia; order Chiroptera; family Phyllostomidae; genus Anoura; species Anoura caudifer. The sequence continues at coordinate 174,254 of PVKU01001872.1, read as the reverse complement.
CTGAGCAGGGAGCAGTTTGGACTGAATACGTGACGGAGCTGCCAATCCAACGCTTGGAGGGCCATAACACAAGAGGACCATGTCCCTTCCTACTAAGGGGTTAGACAGCAGATGGAAAGACAGAGAGACCAGCTCCACCTGGGAGGGGGCAGAATCTCTGGTGAGAGAATGTGGGCAACAGAGACAAGGTCTCACTTCGCTGCTCCCAGCTGTATGACCTTGGGCATCACGATGCCTCTCCACGCTCAGGGCTCAAGGTAACCAGTCTGCCCAGCATTTAGTTTGCCTCCCTGGTAGAGTTGCAATAAAGAGAGAATAAAGTCTGAAAAGTAAAGTGCACTCTGTGAGTTTCATCATCATGATGTGTTCTTCAGTTTCCAGGGATATAAACATGCTCGATGTCCAATTGAGTTGTGTTCCTGTCTTATCATAGCTAAATGTTTATCTGTATGAACCACGGACTCATTTGGCCCGGTGAGGCTTTGGGGCTCCATCTCAAAATATTTGAAAATCTTTACAAAATCCTTAAGATGTCACTAAAAACCAGTCCTGTATGTGTCTGTCTGCAATAATTGCAGTGTTGTTGTGAAAGCACCTGAGATTTCTGAGGCAGTAGGACCATAAGAACTTGTAACCCTACTGTGGTTTGCCACCCACATTCACAATTGAAGTCAATACTAAATTTCAGCTATAGGTGAATGAAAACAAAGACTTGTTCTTTCCCCATTTATGTACATGTACATGTCTTCCAAATTCTGTCCACAGAATTTTGGCAGATCCATGGCCCCTGGTTAAGAATGTAGGAATCAGGAGAATCATCTCTCTAGATAGAGGGAAGAAAAGACCAGGTAGATTATTTCATTTGGAAATTTAGATGAACTAACTCAAATAGTAAAAAGTAAAATTAGATGAAAATTTCATATTTTTACTGAGATTTAAGAAAGTTATCTGCAGAGGAATTTTCTCTGGCTAAAGGGGCCAAGTAAAGTCTTGCCACTAAAGATAAAATAAGAACGTTTGCTGCTACTTTTGCTTAGGGCTGACTTCCTAATGGGGGTCTTGCAATTTCCATCTGAAGGTGTAAAACTATCCCCCTAAGGAGGTGGGCAAGAATAATCAAGGGCCTCCCTGGAGGGTTTGCTCTTTCCATATGCGCTCAGCTGTTTATAGTGAATCAGAGCTGGGATCAGGTAGGTCATAGAGGACCAGAAGCAGGATCAGCTGGATCACAGTGGATCAGGCTTGGGATCAGGTAGAATATAAAGGACCAGATCCAGGATTAGATAGGTCATAGAAGACCAGATCCAGGATCAGTTAATCAAAGTGGAGCAGATCTGGGAAGAGGAAAAGATATCCCAGATGGAGCAAAAGGTGATCTGCGCATGTGTTTGGTGGCAATTTCCAGACATACGGATTCTTCAGGGAAGGATGTTTCCCGCAGCCAGGCTAGGAGAGCATAGGACACGTGGAGGTGCACATTCTGCATTGATGACGATTGTAAAATTACAAGCTGAATAAGTGATGGATGACATAATCTTTCAAAAGCAATATAGTATGTAACTATAGTATAGTATGGCAGGAATATTAACTTATGGGGACTAGATGGGGAGAATTATTATTAATATAACTCATAAAATAAATACAGGAACCTGAATATATTAATACTGTTCATTTTGATTCCAGAACCCCAGATGAAATACAGTTTGCTTACACCTTTCCTCATTAAATAGTAAAATAAAGTTCCCAGAGAAAAGGTGCTGCAGTGAATTTCTGGGGGTTCATCCTACATTTTTCCCACATCTTTTACCCCTAAAGCAGCTTCCCTATCACGGCACCTGTCTTTGTCTCCTGCACAGATAAGCAGCAGTGCTGAGAGCTGACATGTGTTGAGCCCCCTGGGAAGTGGGGCTGGATGATTTTCTGGGAATACTGTGGAGTCCAGGTTGGGATCTTGGCCCACATGACCTGGCTAGGGTGTCTGCCTGTGTCTGCACTCTCCAGGACACAGATGCATCCTCACATCTTTTTAAATGACAAAAACTAGGCTCTTGGCTCTGAGGAGACTGGGCATTTCACTCCTTAGAGTGAAAACTCCATTAGAAGGGATAGTAGATTTCTAGCCAGACTCACCAGCTACTGTGCCACTGGCAGAACTCAGTGCTTCTTCCTTGGGACTGGCCCCGAAATGGAAGCATGGTCTCTGCAGGTGGAGACAGGAGGGGCAAATGCATTCAGCAGAAGTTCTGTGCTTCTGCACATCCTTGCTTTTATTTTGTTTCCTTTAGAAAGAGACACTTCTTGATCCTCACATAGCTCCTAAAAATGCTGCAAAGACTTGCTCAGGGATGTCTCCTGGAGAAGTGCTACCACTCTAACGTATCATCCACATGGTGCCATGTGACCAGGAAGCCAGTTTTTGTGGCATTTTGGTCTTAGTCATGTGGTGCATCATTCTTCTGCTCTTTTCTTCGGCTCCTATAAACTCCTTTGGTTATGGGACTTTTTGAGTACCAGTTGCCTCAAAGCTCAGACAGGGGCTGCTGATGTTTGGTGCAAGGGGAGGAGGCCCTGTGTCACCAGAGAGGAGACTCCGATGATGGAAGGTGCCCTGTGGGGCCCTCTGCACCCTTTGGAAGCACAGAAGCCTGACCCTGCTCCTCTCAAGCTCCTCTCACCCGCTGCTTCCAGTTTTTCTGTTTCTGTGACAATACCAACAGTCACAGTGTTCTGACTGATCATGGAAACAGAGAAGGTAAAAAGTTTTCCAGGTGTTGGCTTGTTATTTTTTATGGTGAGACAGTTTCATAGTTGCCATTCAGAGAAAACAAGCATTTTTGGTGATGCCACTTCTGCTTTCTCTTTTAAGCTACAGAGTATCTTAATTTCTAATTTCTGGTAGAAGGGTTTCCCCTGAGTGAAGGGCTCAGCTAGAACTTGCAGCCATGCTGCTCCCAGCCTTTCCTGAGAGTGAGACCCCCTTGAGAAATCAAAACTGTACAGATACCAATGCCTTCTGCAGAGTGAGCCTGGGTGAGGCCTCGGGCTAGGAATTCCCTGCTTCTCAGTGATTGTTCAGTGCAGTGAGATTTGAGAACCACCACAGACTCTCCACCTCCTCCGTGTCACCTGCTAGGGTGAGAAGTCTGTTCCCGTTCCTTTCTCCTTACCTCACAACATCCAGCTTTAACACCTTGCTTTCTCTGAGTGCTTAAATTCTGAGCTTGCCTACATAAATCTGGACATAAGGAAAAACCACAAACATTAATTACTTTGAAAATTAATAATTATTCATCATTAACTAGATTTCACCACTTATGAAATTTTAGCTGCGTTTTCACTTAGTTTGATTGACTGAGTTAGAGCACATGTATTTCCAAATGGCGGGACAGTGGTGGTGTAATTGCTCTCTTGGCTTGTCTTCTCAGCCAGCTATTCCCTCAGATGAGGAAACTGACAGAGGGTGCTGGGTGGGTGGTGCTGGGCCACAATGGGGCCTTCTGAGCAGGGCCTCTGAGGCAGACTCAGGAGTGACATAGATTTACCAGGGCCCCAGGGCCTTTCCATGGCTCAGGCTGTTCATTTTCTCCCTCCCAACTGTCTGCCATGCAGAAAGAATTAGAGGGAAGGTCCATTTGCCAGCTCCTTCTATGACCTCTTGCGTTCTTGTTTAAAAGCCACATTATCCAAGACCAGCTGGTTATTCCTGACTCTGCTGAATCTACCAAATGACTTTTTAAAAAGACATTGTTTTATAGCAATTTTAAGTTCACTGCAAAATTGAGGGGAAGGCACAGAGATTTCCTCCACCCCTCCACCCCCCACTCACAGCCTCCTCCATTACCAACGTCTCCCCAGCAGAGCCGGTAACTGGTGAGCCTCACTGACACGTCATCACCACCCGGAGTCCACGGCTCACCTTAGGTTCACTCTTGGTCTGGTACATTCTATGGGTCTGGACAAACATATGACACATGTCATAAAGAGTAGTTTTACTGCCCTAAAAATCCTCCATGCCCCTTCTATTCATTCCTCTCCTTACCCCAACCCCTGATGACCACTGGCCTTTTTACTGTCCTGGAGTTTCCCAGGGACAGTAAAAGTAGGTGATTTGGCTTTTTCCACACCATCTTCTCTGAAGAACAGTCACAGGTCACAGGGTGGAAATGGAATTGGCAGGGACTTCCTACCCACCTGTTCTGCTGGACCTTCGCTGGTGGCCTTACCTGTGCCATGAGCAACACCTCCTATTGTGAAGGAATAGGGCTCAGTGGTGTCTGGGTATGAGGCCTAGGGGAGAGGACACTCATGACCAGCAAGCTGGTTCTGTGTAAGCTGAGTACAAGTGACCACACAAGTACCAGTACCCAGTGGTCATCCTACCTGCTCTCTGCTGATTACCCTGGGCGTGGGAATTGAAAAGCCCCTGGAAGCTTTTCTCATCTACAGCACTTCTTTAGACACAGAAAGTCCTTAGTTGGCCTCAGAAAGTCCTTAGTTAGCCTTGCACGCTCTGCTACCTTTTTCCTTCAGAGTCTTACCTCTTCCATCTTCCCCTTCCCAGTGGGAGGTGGCTAAAAAGGAAGGTCACAGTGACACAGACCATGCTTTCTGATAGCTACTCTGCAGAATCTTCATCTACTCGGGAGATACTAGAATTCCACAAAACTGCATATAATATATGCATCTAGCACACACAATGACAGGAAACAGGTGTAAGAAAGTGCTTAGGAGAAAAGTGCAGCTCAGATACTACATACACATAAGGTAGTAATTACCGTCCATCCTTTTAATTAGACCCTGGCTGGTGTAGCTCCGTGGATTGATCATGGGCCTGAGAAACAAAGGGTCTCTGGTTCAATTCCCAATCAGGGCACATTCCTGGATTGTGGGCCAGGTCCTCAGTAGGGTGGCGCATGAGAGGCAACCATGCATTGATGTTTCTTTCCCTGTCTTTCTCCCTCCCTTCCCCTCTGTTTAGAAAAATAAATAAAAATTTAAGAAAATTATTAATTAAATTTCCCTAAGCACTTCTTCTAATTTAGATTCATATTTAAGTAATTTGAGTTAGCAGGATATTTGTTTACAGTAAATATGTTTAAAATGGGTATGATCAAAGACCTCTTTCGATATTTTTCTGCATTTACAGAGGGAACATTTTGACAATTCTTGATACAATAAGTTTCTACTTCTCTCAGCTTTGTTTCTGATTTTAACAATGAAGCAGAGCATTTGGAGAAATGCTGTAAGGCTGAATCCTTCTTACAGGAGGCAAGAATTGGAGTAGAGGCTGCCTTGCAGGGAGGGTTGGCTGGTGCACTGCTCCTGGCACTGGCCATGGGGAAGCAGGTGGAGCTGCTGGAGGGATGGCTGAGGGTCAGAAAGGCTGGGACGTGCATCTCATTCACTAGCTGTGAAGTTTTGCTATTCAACTTCCCTGGGCTTTGGTGTCCTCACTTGCAAAATGCAGAAAGGAACACTCTGCCCATTCATTACTGATTAGAATAGCAACAAGATTGAATAAGAAATGCCTATGAGCCACTTGTTACACAGCAAATGCTCAATAAATGGGGGCAATTGTTACTTTGTGTCCAAGAGAACATAGGACCATCCCTCCTGGAACAATAAAATGAATAACAGAATCCTCAAAAAAGTATTGAAGTGTAATTTGGTTTTCTAGTGTTCACCATTTTCCTTATTTAACTTCTATAATGCAGCAGCAGGGCTGACTAAGCAGTGGGGAAAAATGGCTTCAGATTTGTAGGGCAAGAGATGGCACTTCCAAAGCCGGGTTGAGACTTGCTGGCACAGCACAGAGCTGTGAGCTTGGAGGCCTGCTGGGGCAGATCAGGAGGCAGCAAGCCCATGCCTCGCTCTGAGGCCATTGTGTCACTGTCTCTGGACATCGCCAAGTGAGTCAGGGAGCTGAAGGCCTGGTGTCCACGTAGTGGCAAAGCAGGAGTGAACCCCTGTCCTGGTAGAGAGCAGTGTCATTCCTTAACAAGAGTTCAGTCTCACTGGTCCCTTCTAGAACTCAAACCCGGCACATACCAGAGCTAACATGTAAGGGCACAGTGACTTGCTCCCCATCTTCTCCCAAATGTCAGCAACCTCTGCCTTCTAAGAGTTGCTAAGTCAGCCATAAAGTTTTGCTAAATATAGCTTTGCCCAAGAATGATTTATTTCTGCCCTGGCTGGTGTGGCTCAGTGGACCGAGTGCTGGCCTGTGAATTGAAGTGTCGTTGGTTTGATGCCCGTCAGGGCACATGCCTGGGTTGTGGGCCAGGTCCCCAGTAGGGGGTGTGAGAAGCAACCCCACATTGATGTTTCTCTCCCTCACTTCCCCCCCTTTCCCTCTAAAAGTAAATAAAAATTTTAAAGGAAAAAGAATAATTTATTTCCCTTTTACTCCTGAACTATCATATGACACCATTTTCTATACTCCTATTTTTAGAATGTACCAAACAAAAACATTTAACTTTACTAAGTACATTTCTTTGCCTTCACTTTAAAATACACCATCTTTTCTACACTAGATACAGATATATTTATGGTTTGTTAGTTGTTAATACTTTATATTTGGTAACTCAAAATGCCCAAAGGATGGGTAGTTTGGTTTAAAGAGCCTTGGACATCATTTGAGGCAAAGAGGGGCCCATTGTGGGGAAGGGGACTTGTGGTGGAGATCCACCCAGCCCTGTGGCCTTGTCCTTTGGCAGTTTTCATACGAGGGACATGCTCAAGCTGTCACCCTTCTAAATGGAAATTAGAAAAATGAGGCCACTGGGAGGATGGCATTCAGAGATGCTATCTGTCCTTCAGGGCTTTCTAAGAAAGTTTGTTCTTGTCTCAGATTCTGCTCATGTGACAAGAAACCATTCTTTTTAACATCTATGAATAATACATACCAACAACTTATGGCAGTTCAACACCATCTGACTACCCCTTCCTTCCCCTCCCTTCTTTTTCCTTCTTCTATTCCCTTTTTTGACATTTGACATTTTGCCAGTCAGTAAAAAATAAACATCTACTCCAGTTTAAATAGCCCCCCAAATAAGAACACCTGAGTTCTGGTCAAGTTCTGTCTGTTACTCATTTACAAACTGGGAATGATAAAACTCCTCTTGGGGACATTATGGGCATTAGATAGACTTTAAGGATTATTGTTAATCACAAGCAAGACCATTCCTGTTCCAGAAATAGAGTCACTTGTGTGGACTAAAAGGCTGGTGTGCTTCCCATGTGCTGAGTTCATCCTTTGATTTGGGTACCAGGTAGGATGGGCTCTTTCATAGCCATCATCCCATTAGTGGATGGGCCTCTCTGCTGGCAGAACCTGTGGGCTGCTCACTCAGGCTTCCTGGGTTGTCAGGGGGACCGCCAAACATATGTGCCTAAAACTGGTTAAGGCATCTCTTAAATTTGAGAAGCCCAGCTGGGGCCCCTAGGCTCTAAACCGGGGCCACATGGACCTGAAGAGAATAATCTTCAAGTCCCAAATGCCTGTAAAGGCAGCATGTCTCACCAATGCCTGGATAACTGAGCCTACGTCCATGTGACTCTAGAGGGGAGGGAAGCCCTGAACACTCCTGGTTTTGTTCTGTGACTACCTGCACCTGAAGCCAGGTGCTAGCTACCAGCTGTTCTCCTGGGATGCTCAGTTTAAAGCTAAGTGGAGTAGGTATTGTTGAGAGGTCGATATTGTCCTTGGGGCTTGCATTGTGCAACATCTAAGGTAAGAATTAAGCAGAATGAATTCAATCAGGCTTTCCTGGCTCACCCCAAACCATTTCAGTGGTAAAAATGTAGACCCAATAAGTACTAGTAGAATAGACAAGGGAGAGGATTCTGGAGGAATCCTTCACCATGCCTGATGCAGACCACTTAGCAGACTGGCACACTGGCTCTTACTAAATGATGCCCTGTCTGGTAAAAATGGTAGAATTTTTTACTGAGTTTCTCTTATGTGCCTGGCACTGTGATTTATGTATATTCTTCCATCAATCCTCACACTAAACCTAGGCAGTAAGTAATACGATACCTGTTTTTGAGGTGAAGAAAAGGGCCACACGTAGCGGATGGCAGAGATGGGATTTGGACCTATGCACATTTGGCTCTGAAGTTCATGGCTTATGTGCGCATTACACATTACCCTGCAGGAAGACGAAAGTGGACATTTCCCAATAGGTGCTTCCCAACATGTGTTTTCTGCTCACATAAATTTGACAAACAGCGTAAGCTTCTACAATGTTATTTTTATTTTTTTGCATTTTATTATTATTTCTAGAAGTGTTAATACTTTTTTCATTGTTGTTCTGTTACAGTTGTCCCAATTTTCCCCCATTGCTCTCCTGTGACCCTCCCATCCCCTCTCCCACAGTTAATCCCAACCCTGTTGTCCATGTCCATAGGTCATTTATACATGTTCCTTGATTAGATTCTTCCCCTTCTTTTATGCCTTATTTCCCTCCCACCTCCCCTCTGGTCACTGTCAGTTTGTTCCTTGTTTCCATGCCTCTGGTTCTATTTTGCTCATTTGTTTGTTTTGTTCATTAGATTCCTCTTATAGGTGAGATCATATGGTATTTGTCCCTCACCACCTGGCTTATTTCACTTAGCATAATGCTCTCCAGTCCATACATGCTGTTGCAAAAGGTAGAATCCCTTCTTTCTTTCTGCTGCATAATATTCCATTGTGTAAATGTTCCACAGTTTTTTGATCCATTCATTTAGTGGTGGACATGTAGGTTTCTTCTAGCACTTGGCTATTGTAAATAACACTGCTATGAACATTAGGATGCATAGGTTCTTTTGAATTGGTGTTTCAGGATTCTTGGAGTATAATCCCAGAAGTGGAATTGCTGGATCAAAGGGCAGTTCCATTTTTAGTGTCTTGAGGAAATTCCATACTGTTTTCCACAGTGGCTGCACCAGTCTGCATTCCCACCAAGAGTACATTAGGGCTCCCTTACCTCCACATCCTCTCCAGCACTTGCTGTTTGTATTTATTCATTGCCATTTTTGCCTTTGTTCTTGTGTTCCTGTCTCTCTCTTTTTCTTCATTTTCTTAAAGTAGTCCTTTCAGCATGTCTTACAATGCTGACTTGGTGGAGATGCATTCTTTTAGCCACCCCCCCTTTCTTTTTGTCTGAGAAACACGTTACTTCATCTTGCATTTTAAATGAGAGCCTTGCAGGGTAGAGTAGTCTTGGCTGCAGGGCTTTGCTTTTCATTACTTGCAATATTTCTTTTCATTCCCTTTTGGCTTGTAGTTTTTCTGTTGAGTAATCAGCTGGAAGCTGTATTGGAGCTCCCTTGTATGTTACTGCCTTTAAGATTCTCTCTTTGTCTTTAAATTTTGCCATTTTAATTATGATGTGTCTTGGAGTGGGCCTCTTTGGGTTCATCTTGATTGGGACCTCTGTGCTTTTTGGACTTGTGTGACTTCTTCTCTCATCAAGTTAGGGAAGTTTTCCGTCATTACTTTTTCAAACAGGTTTTCTGTCCCTTGCTCCTCTTCTTCTCCTTCTGGTATCCCTAGTATATGGATATTATTACATCTCATGTTGTACTGCAGCTCCCTTAAACCCTCTTCATTCTTTTTGGGTCTTTTTTTTTCCATTTTATTTTTCTGTCTGGCAATTTTTTTCTACCTTTTCCTCCAGCTCGCTGATTCAAATCTCTGCTTCATCTAGCCTGTTTTTGATTCCTTCTACTGTGTTCTTCAATTCAAAAATTGTACTCTTCATTTCCTCCTTGCTCTTATTGATAGTTTCTATGTCCTTTTTCATGCTGGTGTAGTTCACAGTAAGTTCCTTGTAGCTTCCACGTAGTTCTCACTGATCTCATTGAACATCCCTATAACCATTATTCTGAACTCAGTGTCTGATAGTTTGCTTGCATCAATTTTGTTTAGCAGTCTTTCTGGGGATTCCTCCCTTCCTTTCATTTGGAAGCTGCTTCTTTGTCTCTCCAGTTTGGGTGACTCTTCTTGTTTGTTTCTGCTTCTTAGATTGATCTGCTTTGACTCCCTGTCTTCATGGTGCGAACTTCTGTGCTAAGAGACCCAAGAGATTCAGCAGTGCAGTCTCCTTGAGCTCCTGAATTTAATGCTCTTGGGATGCCCTTTATGCCATTTATGTTAGCTCTCTGGTTGTTGAGCGTTGGTTGTTTTTGTGTTATTCTTTTCTGGATCCTTCCCTCCAGCTGGCTGACTGAAAGTCACCCCACTTACCATTTCTTGTATACTGTTGTACAGGTGTTGTCAGGACAAAATGTAATAGCTCAGGGAACAAATCTGTACCAGCAAAAATAACTCTCACCCACAATCACACTATTAACAACCAATGAGTCAACATTAATAAAGGTATAGAGAGATTTAGATTATTATAAGAAAGGAAAAATGAATATGAGATGACTAACTGAAAGAAAAATGATTTTGAGAGGGTAAAGGGAGGAGCAATAATAATAATAGGGATGGAGACAAAGCAAAGACAGAAAAAAATTATATCATAAATAAAAAAGGGAGGGAAGAAGGCAAAATGGAGTAAGGAAGGGAAGTATATAGTATTAGGATTAAATAGAAATTTAAAAAAATATATAATGAGAGATAGAAAAAAGTAGAAACCAAATTGGAGAAAAACATCTACTACAGCATTATCAATAACAAATGAACAAAGATTAATATAGGTGAGATGGTAATAAAAGGGAAAAAAGAAAGAAAGACAATCTTAAGAGATATCTAGAGGAAAGAGAAGTGATTTTGAGATGATAGAAGGAGAAGGAACACTAAGTGTGAGGAATGAAAACCAGGCTAAGACAGGGAAAATTAAAATTTAAAATAAAAAAAAGAAAGGCTAGGAAGAAGGAAAAGTGGAGTAGGAGAGGGGAACAGTAAAATTTGAGATTTGAAATACAAAAATAGTAATGATGTAGAAATAAAATTGAAGAAATACAAGAACAACCACCATATCCATAACCAATGAGCAAAGATTGATAGAGGTGGGGAGAAAATAAGGGTATTTTAAGAACAAGGAAATGAATATGAGATGACTAATGATAAGAAAAATGGTTTTGAGAGGCTGGAGATGGTAGAATTAGTAAGAGTACGGAACATTAACAAGTTGTAGCAAGAGAGAAAATAAAATTTAAAATGAAAATAAAAAAAGGAAAGAAGAAGGCAAAGTGGAGTAAGAGGAAGGAGGAGCAAAATATGAGATTTGAATAAGACTATAATATAAAAACTAGTGACCTAATAGGCAAAAACTTGAAAAACAAGAGATGAATGTTAAAAATCTATGCAGGAGAGAAAATAATGCAAATCATGAAGAAGACCATGGTGGAATTCATCTCAGTAAAATTTAGTGTTTACCATTGTCTGCTCTGGACCAGATGGTGTCCCAGTCAGCCTGTTTGAGACTACCAGCAATCCACAGTCTGTGGCTGTCTCCTTCGGTTGTTAATCTACTCACTCTGTAATCAGCAGTCAGGCTTAAGCACCATAGTGTAAGGTAGGTTAATTCCTGTGGGCTAGGCTATTGCTTCCCCTCAGGCTGATGCCACTTGGAGGGAAGTGCTCTGCCTGAGAAAGATGGTTCCTGTAGTATGGGGAATGACTCAGCACAGGAATCCTGGTGGCTGCTCCCTCAGTTATGTCCACAAAGCCACCATCCCCAGACTCTCCTCAAGTATCTCTAGTCCACTCTGCCCCTCCTTTGTCAGAGTCCAGGGTAAGTGGCTGAAAATGAAATTGTGTTTTTTGGCACTTTAAGAGGATCTCTGCATCTCCATCTACAGTTTCTGTCTCTCCTTGGCAGACAGAAACCCTGATGCTTTTCACAGCTGGATGTTATCTGGGCTCCTTTCCAGCTCTGGTGTTGCAGGCTGGGGAGCCCAACTTGGGGTTCCCACACTTCTCAGGGGAAACCCCTAGCTGCTGAAATTCCCCCCTATCCTGGGCAATTCAGCTGCCACCCATAGGAGCCCAGCTAGCCCTCTTGTGTCTCCTCTGCACTCCGTACCAGTCATGTTGTGGTGAAGTGTTTTCTTTTGTTTGTCCATGATTATAAGGCTTCTCTCCAGCTATTGTTCAGTTGGTTATTCTGGGTGATTTCTCTACAATTTGGTTGTAATTCCAGATTCGTCCTGGGAGGAGGTTAGTGTAGCTTCCACTTACTCCTCTGCTATCTTGGATCTTGTTCTACAAGGTTATTTTTCTCACAAAGAGCCTCTAATTTTCTCTAGTGTACTGTGATTGTCTAGGAGAGAGAATACTGTTTGTGTAAATTATACAACAATAAACACTTTTGCATTGGAATTTATAGTAGCCTCTCACACAAAAGTCTTCCACACAATATGGCTTTATAGAATGCCAGCTGAAGGTACGTGCATGTACTGGGTGGGAAAAGATATGGGCAAATAAGGGTGGGGCAAAGATTTGGGAAGGGAAAAGAAAAGAAGGACCCTCAAAGCAAGAGATGGAGTCCAGAGGACAAACTTCATCCCATTCCTTGTCCCCAACACACACAATATGCTAAGATTGGATCTACATATGCATTGAAGAAACCTGGAAAGGTATTAGTAAATCATATTTATATTACTTCATCCACAAAGAAATAAGGTCATTCTTTTGAAAGAACCATTGACAAAGAAGCAGTGGCCACTCAGTTCACATAATTTCTTTCTCACAAATTTCTTGTTAGAGAAGTCATTTTTGCAAAGGGTGCAGAAAAAAAATGAAAATATCTGTAGCACCAGCCCGTCATTGTAGTTGCTGGTAATTGGTATTGGTAGCCAATAATAAGTACTTCCTTTGTCCAATGCTATGACAATTCCACAAACTCTGCTTCTTTGTGGATGGCTCGGAAAGTTGGAGACATCCACTGTCCTCAATATCCATTCTCCCTTTCTTCCTTTTAGTAAAGGGAATTCTCAGGGTTTGAACTGGGCACATGAACTAGACACTGTGTTTCCTAGCCTGCTTTGCTTCTGGAGATGACCATGTGACCAAGTTTGGGCCAATGATATGAGAGAGGAAACAAAAGTAATTAGAAATTATGGGATCATCCATGGCTGCACATTCTGCCACCTGCCAGCTGGGAAGTCCTGACATTTGGAGTAGTTGCTGCAGCCCATTGTGGACCCTGCTCTGAAAGTGGCAGAGCTACCTTTGAGCCTAAGCTGTGTGCTTTTGATAGCTTTCATTAGAAATAAAATTATTTTATCCACTGTAGTTTTGGTCTTTGTTACAGCCATTCAGCCTACATTCTAACCCACACAATCCAGCGGTGAAGGTCAGCTTCAAATTCTTCCTCTCTCTGTCTCTGCTTCTGTCTCTCTCAATATTGAAACCTGACTGGCTGTCTTTCATGTGTTGAAGTCTATGCATGAAGTTTACTTTTTATACCCTGGTTAATTCACTAAATGCAATCTTGAAGAAAAAGATGAAGGGAGTTACAGAAGCAAGACAGGGCATGATGCTGACCACTCTGTTGACAACTTAGGGTGCTGCTTGATTTCTTATTTAAAAGCTAAAAACTTATCTTACTCTTCATTTTTATCTTAATCACTGAGAAGATATTGTATGCATGTAGGGCATAACAGGAATAAATAATAAATAGGCTATCTTCTCTTGATTCAGAGAACACAGGAAGGCAGAACTAAACATTCAAAAAGCAAACACAAAGTCATCTCTTTTTGAAATGTGAGTGGGAAGTGTGTGTGGCCTGGGAGAAGCAATGGCACTGCAGGTTTGGAGGCTAGGACACAACAGCCCTGCACAGGGCCTTGGAGTTTGCAGAAGAAAGGAGGAAGGTCCTTCTGTCCCTTCCAAAAACTCCATGATCAGATTGGGAGCAGCTTGGATTTTTCAAAATGGAGTAAAAATAGCCTCTTCAACAAATGGTGTCGGGAGAACTGGACAGCTACGTGCAAAAAAAATGAAACTCGAGCACCAACTTAAACCATCACAAAAATAAAATTCAAGGTGGATAAAAGATTTAAATATAAGCCACGACACCATTAAAGTCTTAGAGGAAAACATAGGCAGGAAAATCTCAGATATTTCATGCAGAAACATTTTCACTGATATGTCCCCTAGAGCAAGGGACATAAAGGAAAGAATAAACAAATGGGATCTCATCAAAATAAAAAGCTTCTGCATGGCTAAAGAAAACAGTATTAAAATAAAAAGAGAACCAACTATATGGGAAAACATATTTGCCAATGGTACCTCAGACAAGGGTTTCATCTCCAAAATATATAAAGAACTCACATGACTACACTCCAAGAAGACAAGCAACCCAATTAAAAAATGGGCAAAGGACTTGAATAGACACTTCTCCAAGGAAGACATACAAAGGATCCAGAGACACATGAAAAGATGCTCAATATTGCTAGCTATCATAAAGATGCAAATTAAAACCACAGTGAGATACCACTTCACACCAGTCAGAATGGTCATCATAAACAAAGCAACAAACAATAAGTGTTGGAACGGTTGTGGAGAAAAGGGGACCCTAGTGCACTGTTGGTGGAATTGCGGACTGGTACAACCACTATGGAAAACAGTATGGAATTTTCTAAGAAAACTAAAAATGGACCTGCCTTTTGACCCAGGAGTTCCCCTGCTAGGATTATATCCTAAGAATCCTAAAACAGCAATTCAAAAGAACCTCTACACTCCAATGTTCATAGCAGCACAATTTCCAATAGCCAAGTGTCGGAAGCAACCTAGGTGCCCATCAGTAAATGAATGGATCAAAAAAACTGTGGTAGATTTACACAATGGAATTCTATGCAGCACAAAGAAAGAAGGAGCTCCTACCCTTTGCAAAGCATGGATGGACCTGGAAAGCGTTATGCTAAGGGAAATAAGCCATGTTGTGAAAGACAAATACCATATGATCTCACCTTTAACAGGAAACTAAACAATAAAACAAACAAACAATCAAAATATAACCAAAGGCACTGAAATAGAGAACAGGCTGGTAGTGACCAGAGGGGAGAGGAGAGGGGATTTCAGGGGAAAAGGGAAAGGGTTTGCAGGAACAAGTATAAAGGATGCATGGACAAAAACAAGTGGGGGTGGAAATGGGAGGGAGGTGGGGAGGGCTGGGGGGTGGCCTAGGATGGGAGTAAAAGGTAGAAAACTGTACTTGAACAACAATTAAAATTGAAAAAAAGATGGCTTCAATGACATCTTCTGTCCCAAAATCTTATCTTCATTGAGATCTTGCTACCTCTCTCCTCAAGAGCATGGGGGTGGGGAGGATCCAATTTCTTCCCTGTGGGTCTGGCCTAGTCATAGGGGAGGCTATGCAGAAATGATGACATGAGACTTTTGTAGCTATGGAGCTTCTACTTGGGGGCCATGGAAAACTTAGAGGCCCCAAAGGGATCATGCCATGAGAAGCCTCAGCCATGGGAGAGTTCATGTGTGGGCTCTTGGGGGATAGTCCTGGATGGGGAGACCTCTGAGTCATGCAAAAGAGGTTTCTGGATGATTCCAGCCCAGCCATCAGATTCTGCCCAGTTGTTTAAGCATCATGGAGAAGAAGCAGCTTCCTTCATAACACCTGCATCACTGCCTGTTCCTACAGAGTTTGTGGGCGTGAGTTGTTACTTCACTCCATGAAGTCAAGGTGGCCTGTTAGGCAGTAATAACTGGAACAGAATTTAATACCCTTCCTGCAGGGTTCAGTTTAGAGTAAAATGAAAAGCACATCTTGAAAACCATACCTTGAGTTATTAGTCATCTGGAAATTTCCTAGTTACAATTTCAAGGTGGAAAAAAATCATCCCACACATAGTATTCGGTGGCTGGAAGAGAGCTCATTGAGCAGTAAGTAATATGAAGAAGGCCCTGAAGGAAGCCTGGAGTACAGTGTCCTGGATTCCAGAACCATGTGCTCTGTGGGTACTGAGCCCAGTGTTGGTCTCTGTGGACAGCAGCACCAGAGTGACATACCTCAGGGGCAGTAACCTCAGGGGCTGTGATGGGATGGAGTGTGAGGGGTTCAGGAACCAAGAGTTTATACACATTCCCTTGAAACACATTTGTTCTCACCCACAGTGATTCCACAAATGTCCTTGACTACCTTGCACCTTCCTTAGAGAGTTTGGGACACCAGCCTCGTGAGTAAAATGATCAAAGTAGGGTCACGGTGTGAGGGCCCTCTGTGGGCATTTCCCCAGGACATGCTAGGGCTCCCAGTGAGGCTGAAGCTATGAGGTTCAGAAGAGCCAGACCTGAGGGCACAGAAGGACCTGTGGAAAGCAACCAGGTAGTCACAGTCCTGTCACAGGGGAGAGGACCAAGGACATGTGTGCAGAACCCCCACCAACACTGCTGCTGCTGGTCTGGCCCCTCTCAATGGCCTGGTCCAGCTCTAGGACTGACCAGAGCTAACATGGTAGTTAGCCAGCATGGAGCTTCAGGACGCTGCCCTGGCTTTGTTAAGACTACTGAAAATCCCAGTGTTGATATTTTGTGCATTTTGTTATTTCTAATTTTGTTTTGTTTTCCTCAGGATGAATTCTAATCATTGGGGGGTAAATCTTCCAATGGAGAAACTACATGTTGCCATGCGTGAATTCTCTGGAGCAGGGATTCACACACACACAAAAAAGGTTTTTGTTGTTGCTTGTTTGTTTAAACGAGGAATTAGGCTCCAATTGATATTTTCCTTTTCACTTAACAAGTGCCAGAGTCACAGACTGATAAGCCCAAACAGCCTGAGTGACAGTTCCCCCTCACCCATCTCAGCTCCCTGATCCCCTCACAAGCTGCAGAACCCTTCCACATTTTCTGTACATTAGTGCAAGCAAGTGAAAAAATATTTCCCTTATTTTCCCCCTTCCCCACAAAGAATAACATTTGTTGTCTTTGTTCCCAAGAGAGTAAGTATTTAACCATAAATTTTGGACTATTATTCAAATAAGATCACTTTGAATGGTATTAAAATTGGGATAATTTTTGTATCAATTTAGATGGGCTATGGTGAGCAGCTGTTTGGTCCAGCACCAGTCTAGCTCATCACTGTGAAGGTACTTCTAAGATGCAATTAACATTTAAATCAGTAGACTTTGAGTAGATTAACTTCTATATAATGTGACTGGGCTTCATCCAATCAGTTGGAGACCTTAAAAACAAAGACAGGTTTCTCTAAGAAGGAATCTGCAATGTCTGCCCCTTAGAAATCCTGCTAGAGTTTCCAGTCTGCAGATCTGCTCTGAGGTTTTCAGATTCAGGACTTTAACAACAACTCTTCCCTGAATTTCTGGCCTACTGGCCTACTCTTCAATTTTGGACTTGCCAGCCCCACAATAACCTGAGCCAATTCCTTAAAGTGCACCTCTCTCTATATACACATCTTATCAGTTCAGTTTCTTTGGAAAACCCTAACTACTGCAATAGTTACATCTATTTTTAGGAGATGCCTATTGAGGAATTTAGGGGTGCATTGCTATGTCTGTAACTTTCAACTGGAAGAGACAGAGAGACAGGATATATGACAAAATGTTAATCACTGAACCCAGGTGGCATGCACACCGTGTTCATAGCACCTGTCGATCAGGTTTTCAGTATGTGTAAATATTTTTCTAATGAAAGACTGGGGACATCACTTCTCACCTGCGTTTCCATGCAGGGCTTTGTGTGGGAGGGGTGAGGCAGCAGAATCACACACATGTGCTTCATGTCCCTAATGCCACAGTAGGGATGAGCGACATGGGGATGGAAAGAGAAGTGGTGCTCTGGAAAAGTCCCAGGTCTGCTTTCCTCCCCTCCTCACTATGCTGCCAGTACATCTCATCCCTGATAGTTTGTGAAGGGCCTGAAAAGTGGTCCTTTCCTCTCAGCACAGCACCGACACTGAGAGCACTTTGGGAGCACAAGTATAAAAGTAAACTGGAGAGCCTTAGTCTGAAGAAGAAAACGCTTCCTGAGTGCATGTGTGGCTGAGAAAGCGGCTGTGAAAGTTTCTACACAAGAACACTGAGAGGAGCATGAAGTGGCCCACGTGCCTTAGCTGCTGTCTACTGGAAAAGCAGTGGTGTGGGATGTCTGCACGGCTCTCCTGGAACCTTCCTGGAGCACAGCCATTCCCTGATCTGCACAATGGCAATGATACTTCTGCCCATCCCAGGGCTGTTATATGAACTACATTTGTAAAGCCCTCACAAAGAAATCTGCTCCAGGTCTAAGCACTCAAAAAAGTTATCTTTTTTTTTTTTTTGCATAAAAATGTTTGTGTCTGGAAAGTTGTCATTTTCAAGCCCAGTGAGGACTGAAACTGGGTGAGGCCTACAGACCAGGCCCTGGAGTGGCTTTCTGCCAGCACCCCAGGGAGGCCCGGGGCTACTGTGTCCAGTCCACCTGGATTCAGTCATTTCCACTGCCCACATACCAAAACACTCTTTTCATTTTTTGGAGTTTAAGGAATGTTGAAAAATTGGAGATTTTGTGTTTATTAAAAAATTCAAATTTCTATACCCAGCTGGTCCTTGGTGGGCTTTTACTTCCTCACATTTCAGGGACCCTGGGAAATTACCAGCCTGCCAGACTCATTACCCTGCTGTCCTCCCACTGTCTCAGGCCAGAATGTGCACTAGTGAGTACTAGCACCTTCCACACCCTTACTGGGCCCCGGACACCCCCTGGATCCCCCAAGTCTTGTACAGGTTATTGATGAGGTGACATAATAGAGGGAAAAGGCCAAATGAGTTTAAAACGGTGTGAGGATTTAACCTGCATCAGTCATGTTTAACCATGACTTTCCCTCCAGCCTCTGAAGGGATTCTTAAAGAATACTGTAATTTGTTCAAATTAAATAAATCATGCATAGAATCAAATGCCTCTTTTTAAAAACAGAGCTCTCTTGAGCTGTGGAACAGGGCCCTGCCTCGGGCCCTATGCTACACTTTGTCTCCCATACAGTGCTTGCTAAGTCCAGTTGTTTGCCATGCAGTGTATGAATTTGGCCATTATCTAAGATTTCACCTTAAAATGATTGTTTCTGTATAAGTTCATAAAGAAAACTTCACATCATTTCTGAAATCATCAGTTGATGTACTAGCTATATTTTTTATGATACGCTCTAAAACAACACACAGATTTGAGGTGACAGTATGTCTGTGTCACATTTTGAATCACTTTAAGAAATCTTATCTTAATATAAAACATATATCTATTTCAGCAAATATCACCAACATATTTACATATGTAATTTTATTTTCCATGTTACATCTAATTTTCACGCAGGCTATACGTTTTGAAAGTTTTCCAGGGAGCCTTATCCCCCAAGAGCACGGGGTCTTGCTGGTTGTCAAGTCCATACCCAGTAGAACTGGAGGTGTGCGCTCTTATAGAACTCACAGTAAAATTGAAGTTTGAACTGCAAGTCCTTCATCGTTTCCAGAGAAGGAAACTTCCACACACTGAGCTGTTGTGCAGGTGATATGTTTGAGAGGCAATGTGAACCTGAAGACAGGTCTAGAACACACTTTGTGCTGCTCAACAGTCTCATAGGTCCTGACTCCCTACAGCCCCCTCTCTCACACACAGCACCACCTCCCCAGGCTGCTGCACATGCTGCCTGCTTCTTTGCCAAGTAAGCCACTCATGTGCCACTGACACTTTCTGGCCAACTTGGGGCTGCTAACAGGTGCTGGGTATGTCCCATGCATGCTGCCAGCTCTGCCTGGGTAGATTCTGGAAATGACCCATGGGATTAGCAGAAAGCCAGTAGGAGAGGAGACCTCTCCAAGTTTGAGTGACAACTGTGCTGACTGTGCAAACACAAATCTCATCCAGGAGTTTCTGCACTCTCAAAATTCCAAACAGGTCAAGGTTTTGGGATGCCACCCAATTTTTTTTTTAGCTGAGAATTTTGCTGTGTTTTCAGTGCGGTTGAATTCATTATTTATCTCCTTGAAATTGTGTATGTATGCATTGGCAGGCCTTGCTGTACTGCCAGGGTAGGCATTTTGGAGGATTTCTGGGTGGGTGGAGCAGGTCACACCTCCACTCTCAGGGTGGAGGCTCCTTCATGAGGTATAAACACCACGTTAGTGACAGTTGTGATGCAGGTTCTGCATGGACTGCAGAGGCAGGCCACCTGAACTAGCTGGGTAAGTCAGGGCAAATCACATGAATGTTCCATTCCTCATTTTCCTCATCTGTAGAGTGGGGAGGTATACCATAGCTAGCTTACCATAGGGTAGGTTGTCAATATTAAATGAAGTGAAGCACACAGGGTGTAGGACAGTGCTCGGTTGGCCCACAGTAAAATGTTTGTCAAAAGTATTGACTATTCTGGTGAACTACAACTTCATAAAATTCCCAGTTTTAGCCTGAAGTTTGTGGGTCCCAACATTTCTTACTTCATCTTGAAAAACACCTTGGACTTTTCCTGTTGGAATTTGAAACTCCAAAAGATTCTAATCTGCCATCTCCCAAAACCCTGTTTTATTTCACATAAAAGAATCATGAAACATGAGTGCCATTACTTTCACCACGGCAAACCCTGGAGGAGGAACACGAACTTTAATTGGAGTCATTTGTGGGGAAGTTGACTTGAAGAGTCAGACATCCGCTAAGATCAGAGAATATTTGTTCTATGTTTAATTTCTGAAGCACATTGAGGTTTTTTGTATCTCCTATTAAACTGTCAATTTTTATGTGTCACTGGCACTTGAAAGAATGATTAATTATGTTATTTTGGCCTTCTGTAACATTTTTGTCCACTTACTCTGTTATAAACTGAAATCTGTTCAGATTTTTCCCTATGAATATATCTTCTGTCTAGCTTTTCTTATATGCTGTATTTTATCCTTTATGAATGTTAATGCCCTCTCATTTGGTGGATGGATATTCATACTGTTAAGAATGGGAACTGCTGGTATCTCCATTATGGACTTTGCCTTTGTCACTGCGGAGCACCCTCCCTGCCTCTCTTGATGCCATTTCCTTGAACCCATACTTCGTTAGATGTGGTCCTGCTTTCTTTCTCCTTTGCATTTGCTGCTCTGCCTCCAGTCACCCTTTACCTTCAAACACTTTGACTCACTTTAGGTATGTTTCTAATATACAGTATATTGTTTGATTTTGCTCCATGATTTAATATTTGAGTTCTTTCCTCCTTATATATTAATTTAATGCATTTATATGCATTTATTAGCCTTACTGTTTAGTAACTTTTAAATCTTTGTTTAGTTTGATGTATGTGTTTTCTCTGATAATTTGTTAAAGTGCTTAACTTTTAATTGTAATTAAATGGAATCACTGAATCTTCTATTTCTTTGAATAATATCCATTGACTCCATTATCATATACGATGACAAATGTAGTGTATTTTCTTCCTGTTCTCTCCCTGCCAACAAGCCATTTAATCTTGTTGAATTATTTTTCTTAATGTTTCCCTTGGTATTTTAAAGAGTGTATTTCTCTTTTAACTTATTCATCAATTTTATTGGTCTCCCTTGATCTTTCTCTGGTTCTTAAAGATTGAGAAACCACCATGCTTGCAATAGCTATCAAATTGCATCTACGTGCTCTCTCCATTACTCTCACATAAGTCTTCACTACGTAGTGACCCTTCTCCTGCATTCTCTTGTGGACTCGTCATCCTAGCTTTGTTTCCATCTTGATGCAATGGTTAAACAGGCAGTGCTCATAGCTTGTTCTCTGCTGTGACTTCTCAAGTGTCTCCTGCAGCAGTTTCTCAAATTATTATATATTTGAAAAATGTTTTCCCCCTTGCCTCTTAGGTTAAACAGCAGTCTGGCTGGGTTTAAATATTTTTAGTCACCTTTTCTGTTTCAGGGACTTTTCAGACTATTTCTGTCTCCTGGTGTTGGTTGGTGTTATGAGCACACTGGAGGGCAGCCTAAGCCTCTAACCTAAAAGTGTGATCATTTTGCGAGTTATGTCTCAGGATTGATTGTTCTTTGTCATTTTTTTCCTAAGAAACAACGTGTCCTTTTTAATAAGAAAGTGTATGTCTTCTTTGATTTCAGGGAAATTCTCTAGCATTACATTTACAAATGTTTGTTCTGTGTTATTATTTACCGTATTTTTCAGACTATAAGATGCACTCCCCCCCAAATTTGGGAGGAATAATGGTTAATGCTATTGTTGAGTTCTGTTTACATTTATCTTGGTGAAATATTATGTTATTTATGTTATTAAATATTTTACCGCATTTTTTGCTTCAAAAATTTTCCCCCTACTTTCCTCCTCTAAAACTTAGGTGTGTCTTATGGTCCAAAAAATAAGGTAGTTCTCTGCCCCAGCGACAGTTATGTATGTGTTGGATCTCTATTTCCTGTCTTGCTCTCAAATCCCTTAACTGTAGTGTTTCCATTTTAGTGTTCTCAGTTTTTTTAGTCCTGTACTTCCTGCCACTTTTCTGCAGCATTTGTATTTCTTCATACTGCTTCCAAAGCAGGCTTTGTTTCTGGAAGAACACTTCTTTCCTGACCTCTGCTGGCTTATAGTTCGTCTCCCTCTGTCATCTTTCACGTCGTATCTAGACATCCTGTATCTTTGCTCTCACATTTGCTTTACAAGGGCAATTTCTTCACTGCTTTGTTGATTTCATAGCAGTATGTTTATCCACAATTCATCTGATTTGTAACAATATTTTTCAGGAGAACGTTCTCTGTCTGGAATTAGATTTTTCTGTCACATTTTTCCTTTTATTTCATGTGGTTTATTTGATTGTATTCTGTACCAACTCATTTGACTTTTTATCTTTAAAAGAGATGAGTTCTTCCTGGACAAGTCATTGGAAAGTAGTTCCTAGAGAAAGGGTCATGGACTGGTTCAAGTTAGTAGGGCTTTCTTTTATGAGGCAGGGCTGTGTGTGCCACGGAGTATTTTAACTGCTGTTTCCCCTGCCAACAGAGGTCCAGCTCACAGCTCAGACTTTCTATCCTCCATTCCTCCTCACCAGCAAACTGCTCCCAGCAAACATGGCTGTTTCTCTGCCTTTTCAGCTTTTAAATACTTGCGCAAAGTTATGTTATAAAAAAGCACATCTGCCATTCTATTCCCGTCACTGAAGACTAGGGGTTGGTGGGTGGCGTTCCAGGTGCATCACTCCCTTTGAGAAAGAAGCCTTCTTCACCAGGCTTTCTGATGTCTTCCCTTCCATGTCTTCCCACACTCTTTGACCATGGATCTGGGCAGCCTTCCCTGTTACATCATAGTTTGATATTTCAATATCTCTAGGTTCATCAGAGAGGTGGTTTCTGTTTTTAATATTGTTGCTATTGGATGATCTCTCAGAAGGAAAGAGGGAAACAAAGATTTTGTGCCATCATGTTAAAACCAAATGCTGTGAAGTTCAGACTAAATTTAGAACAACTTGTTTTAATGTATCCACTTTCCTTTATTAGATTGCCATGTCTATACTAGTTTTTCAGAAACAACTCTAAGACAGAGACTAGCTTTGTTCTTTGATATGTTTATATTAGAGCCACTATTTCTCAGGAGGATTGATATGCAAATGCCTTGTAGACACTGACTCTTCCTCCTGGACATCACTCCTTCATTGAAGTAGCCCCTACAGGGAGAACTACCATATTTACTAGGGTTATATATACCCCATGGGGCAATTTAATCAAGAAATGATAAACTTGGGTAAATAAGACAAAAAAGAATTGTCTTGTAGAAAACTCACTCATAATTAAAATAACAGTGTACAAATGATTTTGGTTAAATTTTGAGATACAGTTAACCGGACAGTCAATATTTGTCAATATTTTAAATAATTAGAATGTGACACTCAAGTTTATTTTAATTTTTTTAATGACAGCATCATTGCCTCCATATTACACAATACCTGGAACATAGCAGGTTCCCAATAGATAACTGGAACTTGATTTCTATCCATCACTGTGACACATGCTTGATTCGTGACCCCTGTTTTGCTCCATCCAATAATGTAGAGCTGTCTGGAGTGCGTGATCTCCAAGATGGCTCTAAAGGCAATGGCAGCCACTTTTGCCTTTGCTGCCTGTCTGTTAGTGAGGTCTGATGTTCACCTCTGACTTCTCTAATTAGATATGGAAGAGCACTCCCCTGGCATTGTTTTTCTTCTTCTCATTGTTGGGAGACTAGCAAAAGTCTTGGGTAACAGGGCTTGAGTGTTTCCATTCACTGTTTTTTGCCTTCTTGCATCACAGAAATGGAAGAAAACCCAAGAGAACACAGAAGGAATATTCATCTTAATCATTGTCAGTGAGACTGTTTTTCCCCAATCAGAATCAAAGTTGACCTTCATTAGCCTTATTCGTCTTATTATTGATACCAATTATGTCTCTATCTGAGGACTAGGAATCCTTATCAAATATCAGATAATTCTTTTCCCTAAGGCAAGCTTGCAACTCTTTAAAAAAAAATTTTTCCTTCCTTAGATTCTAGTCAGCAGGGTTCTATTTCTTTTGAAATAACTAAAATATTTTAGGCAGATCAGGACATCTGATGGAGCAACATTTGCAAACATGTTTTTCCTAATGCTATTAGGACTTTAGGACTTTTGTATTAAAGGAGCCCCAGTGGCTGGAGACAACCTGCTGCAGCCCAGGCTTGGATGGAGGTTTTCAGCTTTGATTTGTGAACTTATAGGAGGTGTGATACATTACTTTTGACTGAGTTTGATCACTATATTTTTTCCAATGCCCCCACACAGCTATGTGCTCTGAAGAACAAGTGCATCTTTATAATTAACATGGTTTGAGCACTTTGTGAAAAACTGTGATATCTCTAAATACTGAGACCTGCACTGTCCAATAGGATAGCCCATAGCCCACATAGCTGGTGATGTTTGCAATGTGTCAGGTCCAAATTGAGAAGGTTGCATGTGGTAAACAAAGAAAATAAAATATCTCACTAGTAATTTTTTACATTGGCTACACATTGAAATAAACTAATTTTATTTTGTTTTACTATTTCAATGTGGCTACTAGAAAATTTAAAATTACATATGTGGCTCAGATTTCTGACTTGTGTTATATTTTTACTGGATAGTACAAATCTAGACACTAGCCCAAACTCATGTCTGAATTCTGGGCTAGGTGCAGAGGGCAAGAAGGATGGGAAAATGGGAAGAAGGAACTAGGCTGCTGGACAAAGTGAGGGAGACTCAGTCCTACTTCCTCTGCTAACTGGCTATGTGAGCTTGGCTAAGGACAGCATTTCTGCATCTCAGTTTGTAGGACTGTGAAAATGGGCATAATAATATCTCTTACAAAATTAGTCAAGGTTTAGCTGGGTAATAACTGAAGCATCTAGCATACAGTAAACCTTCACAAACTGTTAGTTCCTTCTTTTTGGCCAACCAAAAGGACTGTTAAAACATAATTATTTGTTGTTAAACAGTCCTGCCAGCATCCTTTATGAGATGCTGTAATGGTGGCTTGGTTGGGGACCATTCCATCTTAGGGAAGTGATGCTACATAACATCTCAGTCAGTCAGGCAGGGGGTTGGGGTGAGCATGCAGTGTCACCTCTGCCAAACCCCAGCAGCCCTGAGCTGTTGAGAAGTGGCAGTAGCATGCAGCTCAGAGCTCTTTGCAGCCACCACCAGCACTGGCAGCAGGTTCAGAGCTGCTTGTGTAGGGAAGTGGGGAGAAGGGACCATCAGTGTGTTTTCCAGGAAGTGGCCCCTGGACATTACTTATCAGCAATTCAAGGTTTGAACGGTGGGGATACTTTCTTCCCAGGCTACACTGTCCATAGGCTGAGGATGCCACCTTATTACTGGGATTTCTCACAGATTTATTTGCTCAGTTGAATGTGCCACAATTCCTACACCTTCATGGTTGCTGCTTGCAAATACCAAGGCAGTAATTTCCAATATTGGGACAGGTTGTTTGAGGGGGATGCTCTGAGAAGTTCATGAAAGGTCAGGGCCAGGCTTCTGGGCAGGCAGCTGGACCCCCTAGACCCTTGGCAAGGCACGGTCACCCATGTCCTTCAGTGGTTATGGCACCTGAGACCTCTCCCTTGGACCTTTCACTTCTGAGGTTCATGAGTGTTGCAGTATTCATAAAAATGTGTACTCTTGGAAAGTTTCTTACCAGTGATGCTCTGAGTGGAGATCACACACTGTAACAGGTGGGACTCTGGTCTCTAGTAAGTTGTTGGTCCAGTCATTGAAGAAGAAATAGTGCACAGAGATATATAAACATTTTAAAAGCCTTTATATTATTGTATGTATTCCTGAATATATGTGTTTGATTATTTCTGTATTTATTATTATTTACTATTATATGTTTATTATGATGATGTGTATGTATTTATTTTGGTGGTTCATGATGACCCTGGTATTCCTGCTCTTGCATTGTTCCCTCCCAATGATCTTGACCATGTGCCTTGCTTTGGCCAAATGGACATTAGCACCATGATGGAGAGACAGGTAAGAACTTGCACATTGGGCTCGATTTCCTGGAAGTCTCTCTCTTAGAGTCCTGAGTCATATAATAAAATCCAGCAGCCCCACTGGGAAAACCACATGGAGTTCGGAAAGCATGCCGAGCCAAGTGCAGAAACCATCTTCGATGTTCCAATCCCAGTAGCCTCTATTACTCAGCCAAGATAGCTGAGTCATGAGGAACAACCATCATTGTTTTAAATCATTGAATTTTAGCATTGTTGGTTGCACAGCAATAGATAATTGAGATGGTAAACTATGATAAGATAAAAAACAAATTTACTTATCAAATGCATAAAATAAGAGAAGATCCAATGAATCATTGAGCACATTACATAGAAAAATTAAGAGTGGAAAAAATAATAAGGCCCTGAGTAAGATTAGCTCACAGGAAAGCTTGCAATTACATCCTGAATGGTTGCAGGTTGTGCTAAGTTTCCTGCTCTGAAACCAAATGAGATGGGACCAGTTTTAAGATCCACAGTAAATAAAAGACTCGGGAGTCCACTGGATTGCATATCTATGAGTAAACTCCGAGCATCAGTGCCTAGCCTGAAGGCTTCATTCAGTGGTGGTTAAGTGCAAATTCTCCTTCTATCTTCCTTTATTGTGAAATACAAAACACAGTAAGAAAATTACACAGAGCCAAGATGATTAATCACTAAGTGAAGACCTGCATAACCAGTACCCAAGTCAAGAAGGAAAACAATACCACTCCTGGAGGACTCCACCCCCATTGCCTCTGCCCCTAAAGGAAACAATTATCCTGACTTTGATGGAAATCATTTCTTTGATTTCCTTTAGCAACTGAATACTATGGTTTGGTTTTGCTGGGTTTGATTTTATCAGAATGAAAGTACGTAGTAAGTATTCTTTTACTTACGTATGTAGTAAGTACGGCTTGCTGTACTTAGCTGTAGATCATTCTTTGTCATTTCTGTCTAGCACAACACCTTATGAATATATTGCTCTTATTGATGTACATTTGGGTTATTTTCAGTTTAGTGCTTTGACAAATATAGCTGCACTGAATATTATTATCTACGTGTCTTGGAACACATTATCATGCAATTCTGTTGGAAACATACCTGGGGTAAAATTGCTGGGTCCTATGTTATTTGTGTCCTCAGCTTTTACAAATGATGCCAAGCTGTCTTCTGACGTAGTTGTGCTGACGGAAGCTCTCAATGTGTGAGAGCTCTGCCACTAAGTATCACAGCAACGCGTTGGTGTTCCAGGGGGTAAAGGGCAATCAACTGTGACTTTAATTTTCTCTGATTATTAATAAACTCAAGTACCTATTCATAGATTTAATGACCATTTGGAATCTTTTGCTCAGTTTTCTATTTGATTGTCATTTTCTTATTTAGTTTGTAGAAATCCCTCATACACATGGGAAAGAACCCTTTTGTAAAGTAAGTATACTGCAGGTGTTTGCTTCCTCTTTGTGCCTAATTTTTTCCTTCTTACTGGTGTCTCTTGATACTAGAGGGTCTTAAAATTATTGTAGAACAATTTACCCAGTCTTTCACTTAGTGCATAATACTTTTTTGCACCTTGTTTAATTAGTCTTTCTCTATCCCACGTTCAAGGAAAAAATTCTTTGTATTTTTGTTGAAAAGATTTATTGTTTTGCCTTTTATATTTAGACCTACAAATGTGTTTGTATAGTGTGAGTTCACCCAATTTTCTTTTATTTCCATGTGGATCTCCAGCTGACCCAGTGCCATTTATTGAAAAGACTTATCTTTCACAGAGGCTAGCTTTTTCTTGGCTTTATATTTTGTACATATCTTTTTAAAAAATCTTCACCTGAAGACATTTTTTTTTCATTGCTTTTAGAGAGAGAGGAAGGGAGAGAGAGAGAGATAAACATCAACTGGTGGCCTTCTCATAGACCCCCTGACCAAGGATCAAACCTACAACCTGGGCATGTGCCCTGATGGGAAATCAAACCTGGAAACTTTCGGTCTATGGAATAATGGTCCAACCAACTGAGTCACACTGGTCAGGGCTATTTTGTCCATACCTTGACATTCATCACTACCCTTTGAATCTGTTAAATGTGCTGCCCTGCCTCTCAGCTGCCCTCTCTGAAAGTGGAAAATACCCTGGGCAAGAGCAGGCATGAAGTGAGCTTACCTCTTTGGTCTCTGTCTTCACTTCAGTCTGTCTCAATATTACTTTGAGTTCTCTGATGCTCTTAAACTAATGTTTCCATATTGTATTCAGCTTTTAGCTTGTCCTTAGTGGAAACTTCATTTTAAATGACTTAATTCATCATTATTAGAAGAAGTTTGGCAATTGAGTTTCAAATAAGATTTGCAATACTGTTGGACATGGCAGGAAAGAGTGGGAAGACGAGGGCGTGGAGCCTTCAAAATGCACCATGAGTTTATAGAGCACCTCAGCTTTGGGGATGGTATAAAGGTCACACAAGGGACTCTGTGGAGCAGAGAGGCCACACTTGGGAGAGAGAAAGCCTCAGGTCCATAAAGGGGTTTTAGGAGGTGGGCTGGTAATAGTGCAGGCCTGAGACCATCTAGATTGATATGAGTCCTGGGATAATCCACACTTGAGGGGACTCCTTGTCAATCCTGGCCCTTTCAAATGCAATCACCCCTTCAGAGATGATGGCAATCCCAGAAGAACTCATATGTTTAGACTCGGGAAACCCTTCATACCTGAGCTGAGGTATTGGCTGTTTTAGGGTACAGCCCTCAGGGTGAGCTGAGCTTCCTGACAAGTTGACTGTCTTGTTCTTTGCTCCCCCAGCTAGTTCTGGCCTGCCTGGAGCTGATGGACTGTTCATCTGGGCAGCATGAGGATCAACCCTGACTCTGGCTCAGAGCTGCTCCAACACATGTAGTGGCAGAGCTGTGGCTTTGCTTACTTGGTTGTGGGGGCAGATCTTAGGGGCCTGGGCTAAGCAGGTTCTCTGAGACTCTAAATGACTGGACTAGCAAGAGTCACCACATATACATTCTCCCAGGTGGGACCAGCCTGGTCTTGAATCTGTGCAATTCAGTTGAACAAATGCCATACCTAACAATGTGACCTGGTAGTTAACAAGTCATGCTTGCCTAACAGACTACATGACTGACTGCCCATCATCAACCCAGCATAGGACTTACTGTTGACCTTTATTTGAGGGTGCGGATCAGGGCCCAACAAAACTTTTCTGGAAAGGATCGGATAGTAAGTGATTTAGGCTTCAAGGACCCTATGTTATGCATTCCAGCTACTCAACCCTATTGCTATGGCATAAAAATGGTCACAGATAAATGATCAACGAGTGAGTGTGGCCATGTTTCTGTAAAACATAAACAATGGCAGACAGTGCCTGGATTTGGCCCACAGACTATAGTTTACAAAATCCTGCTCGAAGTTGATCAATAATGCTGTTTTCTATGTGAGAAAGAATTGTGTAAAATTGTGTTTAATTATTCTTTATTTTAATTCACTATTTGACTTAAACACTTGTTAATGACATTTTAAATTACCATTCTTAGTAAACATGACACATTGCATTTTAATCTTTTAAAAATTGACCAACAAAGGGGAAAGGCAGCTTTGAAATTTTTTTTGTACCCTATAAGGTATCTGGTATTTTGAGTCTGTTTTCTGCCTAAGTAACTCCACTGGAAATTTCTAATGGATTTACACAGTGGGTGAGTCAGTTGCTAATGGTCTTTCTTTTCCTATTTGTGTGATCTCTGAAGAGAGGGTGGATTTTTCTGTTTATCGCCCACTATCTCCACAGCCACCTGGCCTTGCATTTTTACTGTCACCTAGAGCTAGTGCCTACACAGTTCTTACGTGTCCAAAGAATACCCATAGAGCATCTGCAAAGTCGAATGGAAAGCCTGACTGCACCCTCTGTGATGGAGAATTCTGTTCCCACCAGAAGCACCAAATTGCTCACGAAGCATCAATATTTAAATCAAAGCTGGGTGTCGCTGCTGTAAGCCCAGATGACAAAGTCCAGGGAAAGGTACTTTGGCTTTGTGATGAAAGGGAAGGGAACAAGCTTCTTTTCTAAGAACTTCCTATATGCTGAGAACTGAGAAGTGAGAAGTGAGCAGTGAGTGTAGGCAGAAAACCTACACTCACATCTCTGTTTAAGCCCTACAACCGTTATCAAGTCACTGAGTTTTCTCTGAACCCCTTTTTTTTCTATAAAATGTGAATTTTACAGATGGATTACAAATCCAGTTCCCCTGCCTATCCGGAGCCTAGACCATTTGCAGTCAGGCAGTTCAGCCCTGCCACTGAGAGGTAGAGCCTCAGTCTCCACGCTGTGAACCGAGTTGCCTTATGATTCGATTTGACTCTTGCCTTTTCCTGGAGAACAAGCCTGGGCTGGCCTGCTAGGAGTAGAGGCGCTTATTGGAGAGAATGTGGGGTCCCAGCTGACAGCTCACCGGGCCACCAGCACACTGCCTAGAGAGGTGTGGCACAACAGTGCACAGCCCAAACTACCATACTCCGCCACCCCTACTGCTCCTAGCCTGAGTGGCCAGCCAGCTGACTCATGAGCTAAATAAGCACTTGCTGTTTGCAGCAAGTAAAGTTTGGGATGGTTTGCTATGCAAAAGCAGCTAAATGTTATTCTTGCTGTAGCTCACAGACTTTATAAAGGGCAAATGAAGTCATGTTATTAGAATGCTTTGTGAATCATATATGGTAAGCACTTACAAGCTGTTTCATCAACTTGTTAAGTTTCAATCAGTATTGAGACCAAGCAGAAGATACGAATCAATATAAACAGCCTCTTCATTTCCCTCCACTTCCCACATCAACATGTGGAAGGGCTTGTTTCTATCTCCTAAGTATCTCAGCCATCCTTGAGCCTCCCCAGGTCCACAAGCTTCAGTCACACACTCAACCAGTATTTATTGACCATCTACAAAGTGCCATCACTGTTTTAGGCACAGAGAGTACACAGATGGGTCAGGATAGTGAGGCAAATAATTAAATGAATAAAACAAATTATCAGAAAGGAAGGTGGCATGGGATTTGGTACAGGGAGAAGTCACAGAGTAGTGGGGTTGCTACTTTAAGATGACTGGTTTGGAAAAGAGGTGACAATTAAGTGAGAGCTAATGCAGGGAAGAAGCCAAGTGCATGGCATTTCCATAGGGCTACCAGAGTACACATCACTCTTGTAGTTCCTAACCGTGGACTCAAACCTCTAAGCTGGCCACACCAAAAGTCTGGAGCTGCTGAGCCCCTGAGGCCCCGCTGTCACAGCGGGTTGGTGAAGCAGGCAGTGTTCTTTCCTCACCACTTGATTTCACTGGCAGGGGTTGTGCCAAGGTCTAATGTCAGTGGACTACATATTTGAAAATAAAGAGGTTCATATGTATATTTATGACCTATTGCTGTGCAATAGAACATATCTTTTTCCTTTCCCTGAAACATCCTAGTTTAAAGCAAAAGTAATCATTTATGATCTTTCACAGTTGCTGTGGGTCAGAAGGTTGGGAGCACTTTACTAGTTGGCTCAGTCTCATGAAATCGCAGACAGAGGTTAGCCAAGGATGCACTCATCTGAAGGCCCAACTGGGGCTGGAGACCCACTTCTGAAATGGATGTCAAGTAGGTGCTGGCTGTTGGCTGCAGCCTCAGTTTCTCCACCCATGGACCTCTCCACAGAGCTGCTTGAGTGTCCTCATGACATGGGAGCTGACTCCCCTATAGTAAGTGATTCTTGAATCAGTGATTCTTGAGACTAAAGTGGAAGCAGCAAAATCTTACACCATACTCGGGCCACATTCTACTGTCACAATAGGCCAGCCTGGCTTCAGTAAAGGAGGGGATGCGTGCCAGGAGGAGAGGGTCTTAGAGACTGCCTACAGACCATACTCTGATTTCCCTAAAAAGCAGATTACATGGGTGACTGTGGTGGGGATTTATCACTGAGTCACCCCATAGGGCTGGATTTGAGTCAGAGCGCTCATGGTCCATGCTGGCTGCGTTCATTTTGGAGGGGCATGCAGTCTAAGTCTCAGGTCTTTAACTGTGAGATGGGCTCTAACTCTTGCCTTGTGGTGTGATGTGAGAATTAGGTCCAGGGTTTGATAAGTACCCATTTCTTTCCTTCTTTTTAGCCAACTCATATCTGCTAAGCAGCACACACTGGAGCACAGTTGTTAGAATGGGTACTTTGATTATTATAGATATTTTAATAACTTTTGCATCTTGCTTATATAAAGATTGAGCCAGTGGATTTTCCCCCTTGACTTTGCCTGACATCTTTTAAGTCCATATTGGAGAGCACTTGGCTCAGAGCTACACCATCTCCAGTGCAGGGGCAAACAGATCTGCTGAACTGGCATCTGGCCACCCCTTCATTTGTAGAGTCCATCATTTCAGAGTTAATGCCTATCCCAGAGTGAGTGTCCCTTTCTGACCTTCATTTGTCAACACTATCAGTTCCTGAACGGCACACTGATGAGCCATACAGACAGGTGCATACATGACCCTCATGGCCGATGGGCAGCCATCTGAAAATGCACTTAGGACTCCAATCCATGCAGAAACGACTGGGGCTGCAGATTCAGTGCCAGCTAGCTCTGATCTTAGCCAACTGTTAAAT
Source organism: Anoura caudifer (assembly GCA_004027475.1). NCBI lineage: Eukaryota > Metazoa > Chordata > Mammalia > Chiroptera > Phyllostomidae > Anoura > Anoura caudifer. The sequence continues at coordinate 141,218 of PVKU01001872.1, read as the reverse complement.
ATGTTAACAGATTAGATGCCAGTTATGCAACTTGATTTAAATTTTAAAAAATTCTTCCGAAAATTAGCTTTATGCTTCAGAACCTGGTAGCCACTGATGTTCCTGGTCTTATATGTTCTACAAATTGGTAGGCAGTTCAGGCAATATAATGAGTTGATACCTCCTTGTATCGCGGTCATTGAATAAATGTCTTTATAGCAATGTCAGTCACCATGTGGGTGAGATGTGAAAATGCATTCTCTTCCAAGTCAACAATACCAGAATGATCCAGCATCAATGAAATGGAACCACTGGGTGGACATCTAAGCTTAAACAGAAGTCAGCTGCACTCTGCCAACCCCCTTTCCTCTCGTTCCAGCAGATCTTATTCTCATGGCCTCAGGAAACTACAATAAGAGACAGATAAGGTCTAACTGGAAGTTTTGGGTTTCACAGTGAATTGGTTGTGGTATACAGGGCTCCTGACCAAAAAAAAAAAAAAAAAAATCAGATTGAACACTCTGGAACCAACCTTATTACTACTTAATGTTTGTGCCTAATACAGGTATGAAACTAAGGATAAACTATGTGATCCTGTGGCCTTGCCTTCTTAATTTACTTAATAATACAGTTGAACTCATGGTCAAAACTGGGTGCGATTATGTGAAAGTTGTCCTGGAGTGACTCACTGTGCACATGGGTTGTTGCAGGCTTAGGGTCTGCAGGATAGTCACAATGGTGGGTATCCTCATCTTATGAAGTGGTTAGTAACATGCTCCCTCTTCTCTTTAAATATTATTTAACTCAGAAGCTCCCTCTTAGTAGAGAATTTTGTAGCTGGGAGTTTAAGGTTTGCGGCAAGCAGGTGTTTGCTCCCTGTGGTCATGTGCTAGGGCCACTGTAACAAAGCACCATGGACTGTGTGGCTTCAAAAAAAGATATAAATTCCCCCAGTCCTGGAGGCTGAAAGTTCAAGATCACAGTGTTGTCAGGGTTGGTTCTTTCTAAGAATAAGAGGAGGGTCTGTTCCAGGCTACTCTTGGCTTGTGGATCATTGTCTTCCCCTGTCTTCACCTGCATGTCTCTGTATTCAAATCTCTTCTTATAGGATGCCAGTTATATTAGACTAGAGCCTTTCCTAATTTTACCTTAATTGCCTCTTTAAATATCCTACCTCCAAATACAGTTACTTTTTGAAGTACTGGGGGTTAAGACTTCAGCTTATGAATTCTGTGGGGAGACACAATTCAGTTCATGACACTTTGCTTCATGCAGCCCAGTACTGTTTGGATAAACATACAGAACAGATTTAAAGATATATTATTTTAAAAAAGTAAGCCTATTGCACATGTGATCTGGTTTCTGATGGGTCCTATAAATTGGTTTGTCCTTGTGTTAGGAAGAGATGGACTCTGTAAGGTCTTGGAGATAAGAATGCTCCTGAGCAAACGGAGGGCAGTGCTTGTTTAACCTTAACCAGCACCAGAAAAGTTGTTAACACATAGATTCCTATCCACCCCAGGAATTGGTTCTTCAGTAGGTCTGGAAGGGATCTAGAATTTTCTCTTCTGGCAAGTCTGCAGGTGCTGCTGGTAGTGGTGCTGGTGGTGGTGGTACTGGTGGTGCTGGTGCTGCTGGTGGTGTTGGTGATGATGGTGCTGGTACTGGTGGTGCTGCTGGTGCTGCTGGTTGTGCTGAAGATGCGGGTGGAGTTAATGGTGCTGCTGCTGCTGGTGGTGGTGGTGATGATGCTGGTGCTGGTGGTGCTGGAGGACTGGTGCTGGTGCTGCTGGTGCTGCTGATGGTGCTGGTGGTGCCAGTGGTACTGGTGATGGTACTGCTGCTGCTGCTGGTGTTTCTGCTGGTGGTGGTGATGGTGCTGCTGGTGCTGGTGCATCAGGTTGAGCAGCACTGGGAGACTTCACCCAGGAGAGCAGTCATGGTGAACAGGATTTCAATCAGGGGAAAGAAAATGGAATTTCTTCTCCTTGGGGCATTGACTTTATGGTTAAAAGTGTTGTAACCATTGTTAGACGCAGAAGACAAGATGAGATGGGGTTGAAGAGACACTTGTTATTGAGCAGGTGTTAGGCATTATGTCTTTGGAACCAAAATTGGCCACCATAGATTGGCCTGGACTATAAATCACTTATAAGGTGCAATGTAATTTAGTCCTGGTTGAGAGTAAACTTCACTTTCACTTCTCCAGGGTCCTTGACCTGAGTGAGGAGATTTGTGGGTTTCATACCCCACAACGGAAGGAACCCCAGTCAGTGTTTTCCCTCAGATGTCTGCCTAGCCCCACATTTTTTGAAGGTACAATTTTGTAAAAATCTCACCCACATTTAACTCAGTGTCCCAGGATTTATCTCTAGGTGCAGCTAATGTTACTGACAGAATTGTTCAGAATTCTCTGTCTTTTAGCCATTGAGGGGATTAGTCAGGGAGAGAAGTGGTAATGCCCTTTCTGTTTAATTTGACTAGAGTTTTATTAAACTGTAAAACAAGGTGCACTGTTCTTGCCAGTGATGAAACTAGTGACATGTATGTAAATGTCATCCTGTGACATCAGTGATAGGGGATACACCCATCTTTACTAGGTCTTTGCTAATGAACAGAGCTGGGCATGAAGTCCTTGAGGCTATGGGGCAAGCCAAGTGGAGCCCAATCCCTTTATACTCTCCTTCCTTGTGGGCTGGCTTCCTGGGGTGTCAGGGAATGTTAGACACACAGGGCCACCCCTCATGTAGAGCCAGGAAGCAGAGCTGGAGCCAAGGCCTCACACATCACAAGTGACCCAGACCTCCCACCTCTCCATACAATGGAAGGTCCTGCACTGGGTGTGCCTCCAATGTGGTCAGGAGGGTCACTGAGGTCGTGTCTGCCTTGGGCAGAACCTATACCCCCTCTTCTTCCTGGAGTATATCACAGGGCAAGGAGATGACTCAGTGCCTCAGGGCCCCTTCCCACCCTTGACTCAGCAGCTTCTCCTCTCATCAGAGACCCTGCTTACAGAAGTGCCCTCAGCCAGTTGAACTGAACTCTACCCCTCCCCAAGGATGACCTGAATCCAGGGGGAGGGACACCTGAGTTAGATATTTTTGTCCACCCAGCCCCATTTCCCAGGGTGTGCATGGAGGCCAGCATGAGGGGTCATTGTTTACTCAGAAGACAGATGCTGTGGTACAGCCTCATGGGCCTGGGATCCTCTTATGGCCCGTCTGTGAGGGAGCTCCACTCAGACACCCAGCTGTCTGCAGAGCCACATTCTCCTTTGTGACACCAGGCTGCACAAACTTTGGTGAGAACTGGAGTCAGTGGGGTCTTGTGAATGCCCAGCCCCAGAGTGCTAAGAAAGTAGGTCTAGGTGGGATCTGAGACCGTATTTCTAGCCAGCTCCTAGGGCCATGCAGGTGCTGCTGGTCAGGACCACACGTAGAGAGCCAGTGGACAACTCAAATCACATGGTCTGCCGCCCTCCCCTGCCTTACCTCCCCAACCAGGCACATAGAAAATGCTCAACAATGTTAGCAGTTATTACTATTGTTACCTTCTAGAAATGTTTTCCACAATAACAGGGCTAGTTTCCTAACCCAGATGTAGAAATTCCATAGAAATACATGACCTGACTCTTAGACTAATGTGACAGTTAAACTGTGCGCCTGTCTAATCCTTAGCCCTCTCAGGTCAGAGAAGCCTATTCTTGTGTGAATCACCCATTGTCACAAATCAGCTCACCACACCTGTGTGGGACGTAGTCCATGTTGAGGCCCCATCTCAAGGGCACATCGTGGGCATGCTGGGGAGAGGCCTTGGAGGTGGGGCAAAGCAACAGGGTTCCCCAGAAGTGGCCTCTGGGTTACTGTGATTTTGTTCCAAGAAGAACAGAGATGCTTGTAGTCTTGGTGTTGTAGAGCCAGCTGTCACTGTGTGCTCACCAGACCATATGCTGCCAACCTTCCTGAGGACCAGCTAATTTTGCTCTTATACCCCTGCTTTCAGTACAGTTATGGTCCCTGCTTGGTAGAAGTGGGCACAGGGCCTAGCAAAGCAGAAGGACTACTCAGCGAACACAAGTTTTCAACAACACCTGCATCACTTGTCTGCAACACCAGCAGACAAGTGATGGAGACTACATTGGTCAGGGTTCTTCAAAGAAACAGAACAAATAATAGGAGATAAATATTTACAGAGAGCATGAGAGAGTGAGGGAGTGAGGGCAAAAATGGAGAGAGATGCAGACAGAGAGAGATTTCTTATGAGACTCTAGCTCATACGATTATGGAGGCTAAGTGATCCCAATGTCTGTGTCCACTAGCTGGAGGCCCAGGGGAGCTGAGAGTGTGGCTCTAGTCCATGTCTGAAGGCCTGGGAGCCAGCAGGACCAACTGCCTAAGTCCAAGTCTGAGGGCAGAAGAAGGCCATTGTCCTAGTTTCAAAACAGTCTGGCACAGAGAGCAAATTCTTTCTTCTGCCATTTTTTTTTTTAATTCTACTAATTATACGCTGCCTACCACACTGGGAGGGCAATCTGCTTTGCTGATTATCTTCCTGAAATACACTCATAGATTCATCCAGAATTGTTTCACCAGATATCTGGGCACCTCATGGCCCAACCAAGTTGATACACATAATTATTCATCATCAAGACTTTTCTTTCTGTCCATAGCTACAATCTCTGGGTGCCTGGGGCCTCATCTGTTGTTCTGGGGCACTCAGAAGCATGCTGGGCCATGCAAGATTATTAAATAAAGCTGAGGATGGCCTTAAGTCACACCCAGGAACCATTCCTGTCGGGCAGCCAATGTGAGAGGGCAGTTGAGGGGTCTTCTGGTCAGCAGCCAGAGGGCTGATATCACTCCTCTTCATGGAACATGTGCTCTGAGCCCACTGGAGTGAGATGGAGGTTGGCAGACACAAACTTGGCTCCAGCCCTGTCTTCTTCTGTCTCACAGGGCCGCCAGCCTCGTCAGAGGGAGGAGCTGATGCTGTGACCACAACCCCCGGTGGTCCTCCTTTCACTTACCTCATCCAGCCTTGGATAGGCAAGTCTTTCATCTGCTACCTGCTACCATTGTTTACAGGTCATTTATGACATGTGCATTCACTTTTGGGTTTTCAATTCCTTTTAAATGCTTATTTTTTTATACCAAAATGCTCCTCTCTTACAGATTAAAAGCTTTGCCTTTTCATACTATTGTCTCAAAGTAGGCTTCCTGTGTAAAGGCCAGTGTTTGCACACTAACTTTTTTTGTTTAGTAAATTTCTTCTGTAACAACCACCTCCCCAGGAGAGAACATAGCATGTCATGAGAAGGACCCACAATAAGCACTGCAGGTGTGCTCTTCCTGCAGGAGGCCAGTGAAGGGCATGCTTTGGCTGTGCAGGCTGTGGGGGGCTTTCAAATGTGTGGCCAGCGCCCTGCCCTCTCCCCCTGATTTTCTTTTTATTAAATTTAATTCTGTGCAGTCATAAGAAACATGTCTAGGTGATCAACTCCCCTCCATAGTTGGGAGAATCAGTCTTGTGTATTTGGGGTGGGTTTTCTGTATTGCTGTCACATCAGAGGAGGGATTTCTGTTACTTCCTCCTTATCAAGCATTTATAGGTGGGCCTAGAGTGTTTACTGAGATTCCTCTTATTGACGAGTGACATTGACCCTTCTTTCTTTCCTATTTGACTGGTTCTCCTCATGCTGCTTTGACTTGGAGGCCTCCAGTTCATTAGGCTTAGAAGGAAAGGGGTGTTTGAATCCTCTGTAGCACTACCACCTTTCCTCACATGTCTGTGTTGGCTAGGAAATCAGAAAACATAATTAACTCAATTTTAAAAAGTTTGAAAACATTGTACTCTCTGTTGATCATTTGATATTCTGCCTTGGGGTCAATGGAGAGCAAGAGGCAGTGTTACTGTAGTGGCTGTAGGAAGAAACTGTGATAGGGACACTGGTGGCTGTGGACAAGACAGGCCTGGCCAGAGGATCCCCAGCAGCCTGGGCAAAGGTGGGCTTCATGGTGAGCTGCCCAGCAAGGTCTGGACTCAGGAGAGAGCCAGGCCATGGGTAGATGCGGGAAGTTGCTGCTGGCCCAGGTGAGCCTGTTCCACCTGACACCCTCCCTGGGGAGAGTGGCCTCCTGCTTGAGCATGGGCACATTTCTGGGCCACAGTCTCCTGGAGCACATGGGACCTGGCAGTGGTCCTGACTGCAAGGCAGCTGCACTTGGGATGGGAATTAATGGCAGCTGGAAACTCAATCAAATTTCCAGCTGGAGGCCAGGTCAGTCTGAGAACATCAACTCCTCCCCCAGTGAACAGCTTTGTTTACTTTTGTGTTTGTTCACTGAATTTACAAATGACACTTTCTAGGCAGGGGAAATGTCCTGCAGCCTGCAAATATCAGGTAAAACCATGTAGTTACTATGCACTCAACAGAAGCAGTAAAACTGAGGTTACATTGATGTCAACCAAAGAATACGATCACCCAGAATTTGCATTTTCCAACGTCAGAGGCCTCTCTGATTTACTGCCTTGTAGGGTTTCATCTGGGTAGGAAATTTGATTTCTGGCCAGAAATTCCTAGGCAGCAGGTCCCTGGACTTCCTTGAATGGCATGGCGTCTTGCTGAGGTTCCTGGCATCGATTCCTCGCTGACTCTGACCTCCTGGAATCCAAGGGGACATTTCTGAGGAGACAGCGAGTAGGCTCCTCCCATTTTCTTGGCAGGAGAGCAAGTGAGAGTGGTCCAATGTGTTTTCCACAACTTCTGGGTTGGAGGAACATCTGTGGAGTCAAGTGTGCAGGTTTTTCTGAAAAACATTCCCTGTGAGTGGGGTCATCTGTGCCTCCCTTCTTTCCTATCTTACCCTCTCATCCCTTCCATTTCTGATAAGTTCTTTCAGCAACTTTAGGGTGGGGACTGTGAGCAGCTACTGCAGTACCACAAGCAATCTATGTTTTAAAGTCTTTGTGAGCTCAGCCAGAACAGTCTGACCAGAGAAAGGGGAAAATGGACTGTGATCCAGAGCAGCTAGAGGTGGCTTCTGTTCCCATGTTGTGCACTGATAGAATTGTGCATTTGGTGGGCTGGGTTTGGTTTGTTTCTAAAATCTTTAGACAATAGCCACTGCTACAACATGAAAATACCCCTGAAAGTACCAGCCTTTTGTCCAGTGAGTGGGGTGTGGAACCCATGTGCCCATCAGCAGAGGCCTGCATGGACACATCGCAGTGTGTCCCCACCGTGGAAATGACACTGGATGTGACGAGGACACGGTGATCTAATGTGCCTGGGATAACACAGATGAGCATCTTACAAGTGTAATCCGAGCCAAAGGAGGTGGACAGAAAAGTATAAACTGTGCAGTTGCATTTATACAAGTTACAAAATCAAGGGAAACTAAGTCGTGCTGTTAGAAGTCAGGTGAGGATGAGCATGGCCCTGCTGTCACCAGGTGGTGACCTCCTGTGGTGCTGCTGATCCCTGCTCTTGTTCTGGGGCTGGAGACATGGGAGCGTATCTTGTGAGACTTCAAAAAACTGTACATTCGGTAAATGGGGTGCGTGTGTGCGCTACACATGTGTGCTATATATGTGTGCTGTGTGCTGCATGTGTACTTGTGGACACGCGTCTGAGATTTAATAGTAATGAGCAGAGAAAGGAGAGGCCCTTGTCAGACGCTACTGTCCTCTGCCTAGTGACATTTCTTTCCTGCTTGGGGCTCTGGTCTATATTCTCTCTCTTTGGCTGTGACAAGCTCAGGGACAGAAGAGGGTGGCCAGGGCAGATTGCGATGGAATCCCAGAGTGGTTCCCACTGTGGGACCATGGCTTTGAAGTCACTAACAAGAGGAAAATGAAAAAGTACTTTTGCTGTTGTTGTTTTCAACATTAAGACTCTAGATTATCCAGAAAATGACAACCCCTAAGAACATTTGTGCTTGAAGTGGAAGGCCCAGGATTCTTCTAGCGTGTCTGCAAAAGGACAAAGAGATTGGAGTGTAAGAAGTGGAAGTTTGAGGGGAAGTCTCAGACCCTGGTTCTCCGGGCAGAGACCTGGGGGAGGACAGTGAGCTGAGCTCCAGCCAGAGCCGAGGAAACAGAGAAGCTTTCAGCTGCTCGCTTTTTTGAGGTGGTAACACAGGATTTACTGCTATTACTGTAGTTGGTTTGGTTCATGAAAAACTGAACCTCTTAAGAGGAAGAAAATAATTTTTTTTCCTGTCTGAAACCCTACAAAAAGAACTATTCTCCTCAGATAAAAGAGAACAAACCAATTCAAAACTTTCACTTCCATGTTTCTGTGCTGAGTCTCAAGTGTACTCAGGACAAACACACTCAGGCACACAGACCTATTTCAAGAGCCACAGGTATTTCCACATTGGTGCTTTGGCCTATTTCTAGATCAGAAACTGGACGGCAGTTCCACAAAGCCCACCCTACCTGGCCTTGGCTCTGCACAGTGGCTGAGGAAGAGCCGGCTCGGGACTGGCAGGAAAGGCAGTTCTGTCTTTGCTCTGGTAGGATGCCAGGAATTCACTAAGTTGTAGCATCTACTTTGGCTTTATACACAGGGCCAGGATTGGAGCTTTGCCCAGTCTTTTCTGGAAACGATTCCTCTGAAATCAGGAGTTCTACTTAAAGAAAGAAATGTAACTGTGTATTCCCTGGCAACTTGCATCACCACTGCCATTTGTGAATTTCTTTGGTGAGACTTTATCTGGAAGCCACTGACAAGAGTTCTGTTCTCATCCAGAGTATGATGGTGAGCAAGTCCCTGCGTGTCTATCTGCCATGGGAACCCTGTCATTTCTAGAACCCCACCAGAAGGAACATGTAGGAAGGGATTTCACAGACATTCAAATCTGGGTGCTTCCCTCCAGGAATCATAATCCTGGATCTTGAAATGAGCATCTGACACCCTGGTCCATTAGTTGTTGACCAGGCTGTTCAAAGCCTGGGTCACCTGGCTTAGGAGCCCCCCAGGCCTGTTGCGAAATGGGGCTGCCAGACAGAGCTCAAAGGATCCAAGAGGGCACCTCCAGGGTTGGCACCTGCTGCAATTATCACCACACTACCTCCATTTACACACTGTGCTTCCACAAATAAGGTCCGATTTGACATTTGCCAAAGCTAAAAAGTTGAAAACCACTGAGCTACTTGAGGCCCTCATTTTACAAATAAGAAAACTGGGCACGGAGAAACATAGTGATCAGGGATTTCCAAACAAAAAGATAAGCAGTTAGCCAAGAGCTGTCAAACATCTGAGCAAAATGAACACTGCAAACAAATGACAACCAAATTCAACAAATGAAAAGAGCTCATCCAGCAAAGTGTTAAAGGTAATCATAATTAATACATTCAAGGAGATTAGAAAATATAAATTATCTATAAAATGAAGAGTTTGTTATGAAAAAGAACTATATGACTTTGAAATTTAAAAAATGGTTGTTAATGAAACTTCAATAAATAGACTAAATAGCAAAACAGACCTAATTGAAGAATGAGCTAAAAGATTAGAAGGATTCTTCCAGACTGTTTGTAAGGACAGAAGAATGAAAATCAGAGAGAAAAATGGACACGCAGAGGGCAGAGCCAGCAGTTCCAGGAGAACAGAGCATCCAGGGAGGAATGCCATCAATTAATGAATAGGAGGAGCTAGAAATGTTTTAGCTCCAAGCAGGGTTGGCCTCACAGCTGTGTGGCCTTTGTATCACATGAGGCCCTCAGCGCAGAAGGGTCTCCGCTCGGTCTAACACTCTGAAATCACTGCCCTAAAATTGTTGATTTGGTCTTTGAATGGTATTTTTCAGATGAAGTCCCAGGGACAGTGGAGCGTGTGTGTAGGTGGAGGTGACAGGCACGCTGGTGTCTGCCAGGTTCTTGCTGCCCTGTTCACAGTCATGACTTGCACAAGCACAGGACACCCTCAGACCCAGGGAGTGTGGAGTTCAGTAAGACCCAGAGCAAGTTCAGCTGAGCGTGTTACCTCTGCAGCTGAGGGAGCGAGGCCGTGGGTTTTCTGGAAAGCCACGCTCTCCACTTGAATGGGAATGCGCTTCCAATGCAGAGAGAAGGCATCAGCTTCTCGGAAACACGAGCGATTGAGGCACCCTCTCCTGTCTTCTCTACCCCATGTTTTCCCTGTGTCTGCCCTGAACTTGCTCTGACAGTAATGTACAGAAGAAAAGAAAAGAAAAGAAGAAAAGGGAACAATAGGAAGGCCTATTGTGCCTCCTCCTGAAGTCTCTTCTTCCCCCTTACGAAGCCAAAGTGTCACGAAGTGAACTGGAAAAGGTGGAGTTAGTTCTGGGTAGCATTTCCACGGCTCTGGTAAGGATGGAATACCCAAGCATGTCAAGGTGCAAAATAAAAACTGTAATTTCGATGGTTCCTCATCTGAGTTAAATGCTCTTGTGTCTGAATTTGAAACTGGCATTGCGCAAAAAGGTGAATGCTAAAATTCATGCCAGTAATTGAAAATTTTAACTTTACTTGGAATGGCATGAAATAACGAAAATTCCTGGCAGGTCAAGAAGACACCGTGGAGGAGAGGAAAAGCTTTCTTTGGTCACTTTGCATTGCCCTGCTTTCTGAGCAAGGGCCCCACATTTTAATTTTGCATCGTTCCTGTGAATGAAATTTAAAAGGCCTGGCAAATTCAGAGCAGAATACATTTTTGAAACATTTATTTTGTAATTTTAAAGGTAAAGCAGACTTTCTGAGGTTTCCAGAGAGAACAAGAAGGGTTCATTTACAAGAAATGAGAGTGCCCATGAGGGACAAGCCAATGGGTAAGAGCTCTATTGCTGCCTGGGGGTTTGGAGCACCAGGGCACCTGGCACTGGAGGAGGAGGGGCAGCTGAGGGTGACCTCTCCAGGCTTCCCCACTCAGGGAAGTGGTTTGGATGGAGCTCAGAGCCTCTGAACACCTAAATGGTTCTCAGGAGCGGCCCAGGCCAAGGTTTGCCTTTGGCCTCGAAATCAAAGGAGGTAGAGAAGACAGCAGCCTGGGCAGAGGGTGGGCAGGTTGGGAAAGCCCCTGGGCATCTCTTCACAGAACTGGCAGGGCTACCTTGGAGCCAGGCAGGATTCCTGGGACGTGTGGAGAAGGTGGGCTATTCCTTAAGGGCTGTGGGTGGTGGGCCCTGCTCAAGGATATGTGGGAACATGGCATCCCCTACTCCCACCTCTGGACACCCTGGCCCAGGAGAAGGCTTTGGAGGCCAGAAGGCCAATACAGGCTGTGACAGACATGGCCAGGACTAACCAAGATTCATGCTGCCTGGGGACTCAGGCTGCCTGTGTCAGCAAATGGTCAAGATTAGTTCTCTGTGCCCTGGGTTCACTCATGGGTAAACATACATACCTACAGACATACAATGATTCGTAGAGACAACACAATACAACACAAATATATAACCATACAGACAAACACATATCTACAGACATGCACATGTATATGCACATAGATACAGAGAAACACACAGGCACACACAAGCACACAGACATCTATAGAAAGACACAAATACACATATAGATGTGCACACACATCATCCACATATATACACAAACAGAACAACAAACACATATACACACATACACACACACTCACAAACATACATACAGGCACATACAGAACAATGGAAATTTCTCCTTTGGGCCTTCAAATGCTATGCAAACACTTGGGCCAAACAAACTCCTGCCAATGTTAGGAGCTGATAAAGGACCAGGGAGCTGGGCTTCTGCCTTTCATTCCATCCCTCACTCCCCCTGGGGGAGGCACTAATGAGCAAGCCTGGCCAAGTCCTCCAGGAGGAGGGATGCCTAGCAGCGACATGACACATTGGGACAAAGTCCAGCAGGCTGGTGCCTTGGCCAGTGCTGGGCTCACTCTGCTGAGCTTCCTGCATTAGTCCAGGATGCGGTGTGTGGAGGAGCGGAGCGCAAAGGGAAGGGACAGAAGCCTACTCCTACCTTCCAAGGGCCAACAGCCTAATATCTATGAACATGCACCTCCAACTGGCTGTAACATTGTGTTCCAGGGACGGTGAAAGCTGAGGGGATGTGAGGCAGTGGATGGTAGCTGTGGAGGAAGAGGAAGTTTGATGAGGAAAGCGTTCTGCTTGGGCTGGAAGAACAGGAGTAAAGCCAGGGTGGGTGGGAAGGATGGGCTCCCAGCCACAGAGCCTGAAGATACACAGGGGAAAAGAATGGAAACTGGTGTCTGTGCTGTGGGAATTGTGTGCATTTTAAATATACTTCCTGAATCTTTGGTAGGGGATATAATCTACAGAGATTTCCATGTGTATTCAATCACAGGACACCTCCTTTCCTGAGAAGCAGAACACAGTCTGAAAAACACTGCTGGGAGCAGGCTGTTGGGGTCATGAGGCAGGTGACAGAACAGGAGCATTGTGATTCTAACCAGCACAGCTGGTACACCTGCCAGGTCAATGGTAAGTGGAGCTGGAAAGCCATGGCTTAAAAGGGCCAAATGCAGGACAGGAGCAGTCCCTGAGCCCTTTTGCACACAGCTCTTGGCAGACTGTGCAGCCCGAGCATGCAAAAATTGAGCAGGAAATCTACTGGTTTGGGGCCTAAGTGCCTGTCACCTGTGTGGTGCTGTCCTTAGGCCTGTTGGCAGTTAGTGGAAGGAGGTGAAAGAACCAACATGTAGAAAATACATTATCTTTTCACCAGCCAAGAAGTGTCACTCATTACTCATCTTGACATTTCTCAAATATTTTCTTAGATGCGTCAGGAGGGGACTTGTGTTTGGCTTTGATTCCTGTTTGGAAATCTAGGAGACAGCAGCTGGCCCTGGGCATGCTCTCCTCCCTAGGGGAGGCCCTGGAGCAACCACGCTCTGAGCAGGTGGTGGTGAGGTCCCTGCTGTGGTCCACACCCATCTTAGTACCTCGGGTCTCCGACAGAGGGGGCATTAGACCTGGGGGCCTGTGTTACGTACATCCTGGGAACCTACATCCTGACAGGTCTAATTCTCCAAACCATGGTCTATACAGTAGATCCATTGTTTTCACACCTTCCTGTAATCAAAGGCCTGGCTATCCAGGCTCCATTTAAGGAGCCCGTATATCTCTTCTATGGGGGTGACATCCAGGGACATGTGACATGTCCTTTAGTTCCCAGGAACTTCAGGCCTGGATGAAGGGCCTGACCATCTCAGATTCTCAGCATTTGTCTCAAAATGGGCACACGACAAGGCCCAGCTGACAGAAATGAACACATGCCAGGCATATCCTTAACAAGAGGACATATTAAGAAACTTGTCCAATCCATTCACTGGCCAATTACTAATGGTGAAGATTGGAAATTACTTTCCTGAGTAGAGGAAGCAGTTGCCAACCACTAACTTTGGAAGTAAATCACTTACTACATCTTCTTACACCTGTCAACATGTGATTTCTAGTAGCACATCCTAGTGTGGCTTTCACGCTTTTGTAAAAATAGGTGGAACCTGAATAGCAGCCGCCGGGGCAGGGTTGTTCTTGCTCAGGTGTGGGCTGCCACCTAGTGGACACTTAGGGAGCAGCTGCTCTGTGCCCATCCGGATGCTCTGGGGCACTTAAATACCCACTGTGACCTCTGCCTCCTGCCAGGGCCAGGCCAGCCCAACCCTATTTTGGAGACATGGTGTAATGGCCATCTCTCCCTTATTTTTCTTCTTTTTCCTCCCTTTTCATTGCTTACAAAAGGCTGAACCCAAATATATGAATCCCCTGTGGACAGGTTACCCAAGTTTGGCCTTCGCACAGGTAGACTCAGACCCTGCCTTCTGCAATTCCAGAGGGCAGCCCCTCCCCCTCTGCCCAGTAGTTCTGCCCTGGCCCCCAGAGCTCCAGCGGAAGTTGAATTTGGCCTCATCACCTACTGGATCAGTAGATTATTATAAGGGAGTGCCTCAGGGCCCGAAACTGGGCCTCATGCTGAATTGCTATGTGGTGGCATCAGAGGGGCCTACAGTATGTGCCAGGCAGTGCCCCCCTGAAATGTGCCAGGCAGAAGCCCCCCTCCCCACCCCCCAGCCACGGCATCATACAGAGCTGCCCCCTAGTGGTCAGAGCTGAGGGACCACACCTGGCTCCCTGCTCTTCAGGCTCTAACCAGTCTTCACAGACAGCATCTCTTCAGCACCTCCCCATGATCCTCAGGTGCATAACTGCTACTGATCTAACACCTGAAGCGGGGCTCATGGAAGGGACAGTGGGAACTGGGGCTGGGTCCAATTCCGCTAGCCACGGAAAGACTGGGGGAGGTCACTCCAGCTCTGGGCTCCAGCCTCCACCTTAGGCCTTCCCTGCAGAGTTGGGATTCATCTTCGCTGGAGCAAACATCACCTGGGTTGCCGTTTCAGACAACAGATTCAGTCCTTCCCATGGAACTAGGACTCTTATTGTCTGTTTCCTCTGTCTTTAAGTTCTTTATCACTCTTTGTTTCACACACACTTGGATGAGCACCAGAATGTTGGCAACATTTCCTTTGACCTCCAAAGCCCTCAGGCTCAGGCTGTTTCACATGAGAGGGGGCTGGGGAGCCCAGGGGCTCTGCCCCATGTCCTGTGGTGCGGTTAGAACCCAACACATGGGGTTTCTGGGCCTTGTGGGGTCAGAGGGTAAAGCCAGAATATGCTGCCTGGACTGGGCATGATTGCCCCACAGATCTGGTTGGATAAACCCATGTGGTCCTGGGGAAACAGGTCTCAATGACAGGTAGAGAGCCACAGCTCGTGGAGTGCTTCAACGCCTCCTCAGTGGATAAATTCAGGCTGCTGGAGACTACCTTCATGGCCAAATTTCCTAGATCCTCTGCAGAGACCTGATCTTCAATATGGTCACACACACAGGTACTTGGCTAGGGCTCCAAATTCCTGCTGGGGACACAACACTTTGCCCAGCATGCTCAGGGTGAGGCAGGCACTGTAGCCCCAAGATGTGCTGGAGCCACCATAGCTAGGTGAATGGAGCAAGTCCTCCAGGAGGCTGTAGCTTCAATGTGTCCTGTGGGCTTCAGAAGTTCTCTTCATCAGCTCACAACAGGGCCTTGGGTCCCACTTGGGAAGAACTGTCAGGCTGTCAGCTAGAACCTCTGTGAGCTGGGAGCAAGGCTGTCATCTGAGCCCTGTGGGGAGCCAACCACTTCCAAGCACTTGAGATGAGCCAGTGAACGAAGGACAAAGCATCCTTTGCACAGTGTCAAGGGGCTGAGCCACACCCCTCAGATTCACGTGCTGAAGTCCTAACCCCTAGTGCCACAGAATGCAACCCTGTTTGGAAATAAGGACATTGCAGGTGTAATTAGTTAAGATGAAGTTATAGGAGAATAGGGTAGCCCCTTATAAAATGGGGAAATTTGGACCCAGAGCCAGACACACACACAGAGAAGCCCATGTGAAGATATAAGGAGAAGATGGCTGTCTACATGCCAAGGAGAGAGGCCTCAGGAAGAAGAGGCCCTGCAAGCACTTTGATCTCAGACTGCCAGCACCCCAAAACCATGAGATGATAAAATTCTGCTTATGTTCCTCATAAGGGATACAAAGCTGTGGGCTTTGCCAGGCAGCCTTGGAACATGGCCGTGCAGAGATGCTGACTGGGTAAAGATTGGGTGCTGCTGGCCTCAGGGAAGAGCATGTGAAACGTGGCCTTGGGAGGAACCTGATGGCCACGCCCAGCTCCAGATATACACAGGTGTGCATACAGGTGCAGCACATGTGATCTGAAGACCCCTGTGAGATATAGGCTTCACCTTGGTCTGCGTGTAGACTTCAGGGCAGGCTGCCTTCTCAGCATCTCTGGCCCCCAGGCCACATGTGAGACCTGGGGCACTCAGTAGTGGGGCAGAGCATTTATAGGTAGCAGGGAGCCAGGGATGTTTCCATCCTCTCTGTGAATCTGGCCTTGGTTCCACCCACAGGTGACAAGGACTGTGGAAAAGAAAGGTGGAAAATGTGTTGGGCAGGGAGGGCCCTCATGTAGCCTGGTGATGTGCTGATGGGGCTGAGCTCAGGATGGGGGGCCAGCCTAGGGCTGTAGAGGGAGTAGTGAGGATCTAGGCAGAACTCACACTACAGTGTGTCCCTAGCAGGTTACCTCTCTTTTGGGCACTACCTGTCTTCCTCCTCCCCCTCCACCCACAACCTTCTTTTCTGATACTCCTCTTCCCCTCTCTCCCCTTTTCCTTCCCCATTTTCTCTCTTTTGTCGTCCTTTTCCTTCTTTTTCCTCTCTTCCAGATTCTCTCCATCAAACTGGTTGTTGGCAGAGGCAGATGCTCCAGGAAGCTAATGCAGGGTCATCCTTGGGGCCCAAGTTTGCATGAGCTTTTTCTGAGATCTTGGTGAGAAGGCCTAGTAGTGCAGTCACATTTTTAAAATAAAATTTCCCAGAGTAAGAAGTTTTATCTCCAATCTCTTAGGACAGATGTCTCTTTCCACTTCCTGAGCAGCACTGGAATAGCTGAGTGTTTCGCATGTCATGGAAATGTAGCTCAGCTTCCACATGGAAAACCAGTGAGGTACATGTGGCACACAGGAACACACCCATGGAGAGATTTTTCCCGTGGGGAATCAGGCCTGCATTGTACCTACACTGCTATGAGACTTGCTTTGGCTAAAATTCCCTCACCCTGCATTGAGGCAGCAAGTGCTTACTGTGACTTCCTAAAATCTGTGCTAAACCTCCCCAGTATGGATTGTGACCAGTTCAACCACTTTCCCCCCTGATCTGTAACATCCTTCTCTTTGAAGTAATTAGCAACATTCTTTCCTTTGTTATCTGTAAAAAGTAATCACCTACAGTGAACCTGTGCGTAGTAAATGAAGACTACCCTCCATGTAACTACCCAGAAAAACAATAAAAGCCTGTCCAGGCAGGGGCCTCTAGCCCTGCCACACTCTCTCTCTCAGAGCGTGGCCATACTGTCCATTTTTCTCCACAGGACTTCTGTTGCCCATGTGTATTTGTTCACAAGCAGCCACAACATACATGGATTCTGCAGGCCAGGATCTGCCTCAGCTGAGGGCACTGTTAGGATTCTAGAAAAGAAAAGACCAGCTAGAGATCCAATTGCTGGTCCATGGGATGCATTTCCATAGTTTCCAGTCCCTCCTACACACACGTAGTTACCCCAGCTATCCAGTGCACCAAGAAGACCACCACCCACTTTACTGAGAACCTAGTCCGGGATGGGAGGTGGCAGGTGACAGGTTTGTGTCCTCTTGAGCTAACACTAAGAGTACAGGGTCTGTTCCCAACACCTGGGCCAAGTCTTAGCCATATGGGACAGTGTGAGAGATGCTTAGTTCCCTGTTTGAGGGAGTGGCTCATCCTAGATTCCCAGGATGTCTGAACTGACTCATGTGGAGCCCCGCTGGGTATCTATAAGGGATTTGCTTCTGGCCAAAAATACCTTGGTTTTTGCGCATTGCTGGGCACCTCCAAGCCATTGGGAACACCGGTGTTAATCATGGCATTTGGGCTGGGATCTTCTGGTTCTTCTCCTTGGCAAGGCCTGGACCCTACAAGTTACTCTGAGTCCTCCTGGGCTGACCATGGGTCCCCCTCAGGTCCCTGCTGATCTGTCCCCAATTTTTCAGGAGAGAGAGAGAGAGAGAGAGAGAGAGAGAGAGAGAGAGAGAGAGAGAGAGAGAAAGAAAGGATGAAGCCTGTTTCCAGGATTGCTTCCTACCTGCATAGCCAATGTGGATTGGCTACTCCTCTGTGCTATAGATTTCCCTGTTTTTTCATGGAATGTTGAACCCCCAATCATGAAAAGCTGATGACAGTTCACAGTGAAGATAAAAGAGATGGATTTTCTATCAGCCCAGAGAATTCAAGGCCCTCCTAGAGGGGTCAGTGTTGAATTACTGGGGCATTCAGTGACCCACTGACTTCAAACCAACACCACTTACTTTGATGGGAGAAACCCAACCTGGTAGAACTCAGGTCTGGCTTTGACCCTCAAATTCCTGTCCCTGGTCCACAAATTGTTCCTAGTCACCCATGTCAGAGCGCTGATAAGAAAGAGCCCAAGTGTTAGGCCACACCAGGGCAATGAGTTGCAAGCCTCACCTCCTGGTGCACTTCTAAAAATTCTCACTGCCTGACTTCCCTGTGCCCACTCCAGATCACTGAAACCATGCCCAGGGCCGACTGGCAGTCAGATCCAAGAAACAGCGGTGTTTTACAAAGAAATGTGGGTTGTCCTTTTATTTTTTGTGCTCTTTTCCATGCCATGGCCTTTTCATTTGTAAAGTAAGGAATCAGTAGTAACAGTGATCTCAAAAGCTGATTGTTTTTAGACTTAAAATAGCAAATATACCTGAAAATGCTTTGCAAATGCACTTTCTATTACAGAATGTTCAAGAATAACACTGCATAGATCTAATCCCCCAAAACAAGCTAAATCATTTGCATGCGTGAGCAATGCTCTGGGCATTCACGTGCTGTTCTGTGTTTTTATGAGTCAGCCCTTTGCATGCCCGTCAGCCCAGTGGTCAGAGGTATAGTGAATGGTGGCATCATATAGGCATTTGTTTCTCTGATCCACCTGCTCCCTGGGCGCTTTCCAAAGGCCGAGAATGGGGAGAGAGACTCACACCTGCAGATTCTAATGTCACTCTCAGATGGCATGGTCTGTTTTCCCTCCTGGTGAAGCATCCAAGAGTCACTGGTGGCCTAAGGCCTGAGACCGCTTGGGCCAGGGCTGGCTGGGGTGTGAGGAACTGTGGAGCCAGTGCCCCTCCTTCAGGCCACTCACCCCTTGGGGAACCAATGAGGGATGAAATGTTTGCTGTAAAGCCTGCTCTGCAGGTTAGGCCTCTTCTGGGGGAAGAGTAGGCAGTCACAGCAAAAGCTCAAGTTCCACTGAGACAGGACCTGCAGGTCTGAAGAGGGCCCTCCCGGCCAACCATGCTGTCCTGCTGTGCCCAGCACCTACCCTGCCCTCTGCATTCCCAGAGGGCCCAGAGCAGGGGTCCCCTATGAGCACAGGAAAAGCAGACCTTTCACTGAAGTGAGTGGGTACTTGGTTCTTAGGAAGATTTAAGTAAAAGTACATCATGCCCCAGGTCTAGACCCATAAGATGAGGTTGGGGAGGGTTAAGTGCTGTGACTGCTAGCAAGTGGGGACACTGTGAACCAAGTGGGCTAATAGTAGAAAGTTATGTTTATGTTGAAGGAGTATCAGAAGTGCAAGAAGATCTGAGAAAAAAAAAAGACAAAGGTGCCTGTTTAACAGAGTCACACACACACACACACACACACACACACACACATGGGAAACGTTACAAAAAAGCACAGCCCCCATTACCAGTCATTGGGCCCTGTGTTTCCAAATTATGGTCCACAGAGGTAGGGGCTCTGAAGACAACGAACTTAGTGGCATGTTAGGGCACTCCCTCGCCTTAAATGAGAAAACAGTCTGTGGGAGAGCATTACTTAGTGCACAAGTATAAAGGCAAGACATTAAGGAACAGATATCTTACTGACTCTAAGAGAAGAATGTCCCAGAATGAACAAATGTCTAAGTATTTTGATCGCAGAGTTGATTAAAATGCCTGTTTGTTCACTGCTGAGCTTTTAACTCAGAGGAGTTAAAGCTCAGCTCTCCATCCACCTCAGGAGGTTGGCCTCATCTCTGGTCGAGCTGAGCTCACTGGGATCCTGGTCTGCCGGGGTCTGCTGGGTTGTTAGCTCACCTCCTTTCTGCCCATAATCACACGGGGTATGAATCTGAGGTAATTGGATTGGCTTCATCAAGCATCTTGTTTTCTTTTTTGTTCACGGTTAAATGTTGACAGAAGACAGAAGCGGGGAGGCGGTGGGATGGGGGCTGACCGGGGAGCTGACGGATTCTAGGGCAGCAGCGTGCTGCTATGGGGCACGCGCAGCACCAGAGGCCCTGCCTTCCCAGGAGCTTTCAGCATGGGAGCAGATGCGGCCCTTGATGTTCTCTGAGAGCCTGCATTGCGACGTTGAAAACTAACTTCCTGAGCGTTGCTCGCAGGTGGCTTGCATCGTCCAATGAAATTATGTCTTCTGGCACAATCCACTTGATAAGGACTTGAATTTAGCAAAATGATTTTCTTGATATGTTTCCTTAGCTGTTCACTCCTTGTGAGGCCCAGACCTCTCCTCGGCCCACAAGCAGGGAAGGAGTGTTTACACCTCTGTGATTTATAGAAAATCACAATGTCATTTGCTATAAGCTGTGGAGGAAAAAACAGTCCCAGACACTGGGTCTTTGTATAAACGATGAAGAGTTGTTACAAACAACATGCACTTTTCACTCATTGTTCCACAGTTTAATGACAGTCATGGAAAACAGAGTCATTCAAAGCCCTGAAAGATTGCAAAGGCATGAAGTCTTATGACTTCGGTTCAATAATACCTACTGAGAAAAATAGTTCCTGGAAATGTCCCCAGCTGAGTAACACGTGGGCTGACAGCATTACCTGGTCAGCAGATGCCCCACTGTTAGCAGTGGTAGCTAGTTATTAATAAAAGAAGGGAGCAAAGGGAATCGGATATTAAGGAGCCAGTTTGCTTCACCAGGAAGCTACAGCCTCACACACTCCCCAGGGGACTGCAGCATTGTCTCTCCAAGGGGATTAACACCCATTCCTCCCCCTAGGTAGGCAGCAGCCCACCCTCTAGCACTGGATTGTCGGGGGGAAGAGGGGGAGGAAGCACATGCATGTTGGGAGCCAAAATGGTGACCACAGAAGGAAACAGATTTGTTGTAGGGGGTAGACCCATTAAAAGCCTGTGAAAGCTTGAAAAGTTGATTGGGTATTTTGAAAAAGTGCCTAGTCCTTCCCAAACCTAATTCCAGGGAACAAAGCCCTTCTCTCTTGCCAGTAACACATTCTGGCCCCATTCATTTGCATGTTCTCTCCATAGCAACCATGGGGGTGCAGCAGCACTGCCTGGGGCCCGTCAGACCACGTGGGCTCCAAAGGACTAAGTTGTAATATGAAACAGGAACTCTGGACCTAGGCTTTATTGTGGCCTTGATAAAGACAAAATGGTACTTTTTCCATGGTGGGATGGACAGAGACGGGACATTGGAAACCAGGGGAAGGTTTCTATTTCCACTGGAATAAATCCGGCCACACCACAGTCTCCTGTACATGGGTCCGTGGAATGCTTTCCTCACCATCATGTGGAAGAACAGTTTCCACAGGCAGCATCATCAGGAGTGAGTGCAGGCAGGTGTGGAGTGTGCTGAACAGCAGCTCTGGCCATGCTGGTGTCCAAGTGGATGCCCGCCCGGCTGAGGGATGGTGGCTCTGGGGAAGTGCTCTTTCTTCCTTCAGGTTAATATTGTAAAACTACAAAATAGTAAGTAACTGGCCTTAAAAAGAGCTCTTTTTAATGAAACAAATGCACTCGGTGGCCCTGCTATATCACAGTGCTATCGTATTTTCTTCTTCTAAAGGAAATATATATTGTGTGTATGTGCATGTATTTGTGTGGGGACATGAGAAAAGGGGGGCACATAATATGCAAACAATCAATGTCTGAGAACCTGATGTGCTGGGTTTTCAGCTAACGGATAAGCAGTTTCCATCTGTTTCCTTGGCTGAGTTCAGGGACAGGACAGCATTACCTTCCCAGAAGCTCCCAGTGTCCTTCCCAATGTAGAGATTCCTCTTTCATGGGCAGTTAAGTGAGGTGTGTCCCAGTGTGTAAGGAAATCAGTCCACCTTGCTAATAGGTATTGAGCAAAATGGTGGTTCTGTGGTCAAAGAGGTCCGACAAGTGTCAAGGTAGCAAAATGTGAACAAAGATCTTTGTTGCGAGACTCCTGGAAGTCTGAGTGGGTAATGGGCACTGAGACCCTAGTTGGGGCACTTGGAGTTAGTTGATCAGGGAGCCTGTTGCTTGCACAGCTCGGTTCTGTCCTCTAGACTCATATTCACTGGAAGACACCTGTGAGGTAGTGTTTGAGCTTCGCTTTGGGCAGAAAGGAGGAGGACTAGAGCAGGGGCCTGAGGGCCTCTGCTGGGCTCATACCTGAGAAAATGCCCCGATTTAAGGGACTGGCTGTCCCTGAAGCAGGGATGAATTTCCATCCTAAGACAACAAACCCATGGTGAGAAGGAAGCAAGTGCCACCTAAAGCAGAAGATCCCAAACTGAAAGAGAATTAGGAAGAGCAAAATCTCACTCTGGCTCTTTCAAAATGCTTCCTTCCTTCCTGGGAAGAACATGTTTATGAGTATTGACCCCCTCCTACCTTGGAAAGACAAGCATCGGACTTAACATCTCTCTGTGCCTGAGCTCACTATATGCTAAACCCACCTCATTTCACCGCTTCCCGTGATCACCACTACAGAATGGTGGTTTCTGCCCCTCCCAGGGGTTGAACGTTCCAAAGTCCAAGGTCAGCTCCTCTCCTGAGCCATCTCACAGTGCCATCTGCTGGCCTGCAGAATCCCCACCGGCTACACTACCAGTGGCTTTGGGGTCCAGACGGAGACTACCCCTGACATTGTGAGAATATGGCCCCAGCCTTCTGTTCCCGGCCTTCCATTTATCAGTACAGGTTGGTAGATAACCCCCCACCTACAACTGTGCAGACTGAGGCTGAATTCCTGTGACTTGCCCAGACCAGTGCGGGAGACCCAGCTGTCTGTACAGCACTCCACATCGCACACACGCTCTCACCGCTCTAGGAGCCGTGTGCCAGGTGGCTGCCCGGCAGCCTGTGTCATTACCATCTCAGTGCTGTCCCAGTTTCAGGGCTCCCAACGGGAGTGTGAGGCCAGCCAACCCAGGTCTCCTCCAAACCTCTGCCTGCAGGGGCCAGGGGGCCTCCCGTGGGCCTGGGGGTGGGAGGAGCTGGTGGCCAGGCACAGAGTGCGGGGAAGAGAAATGAGCACAGCCACCAGCACATGCTCCCAGGCAGGACAACTGCCCCACACTGGCATTTAAGTTGTCCTCTGAAATAAGGTTTCAGTGTGGTGTGTGTATGTATATGTCGTATTTGTACACGTGAGTGTGTGGGCATGTGTGGGTAATGTCCTTTAAAGGAGGTGATGGAAACGCTGGAATTCTTTCCCAGACTCTCCCAGCACTCTGTATGCCATCTCTACAAAGCAAAGGAAAGCTCACAACCTACGGTCCTGCTTTGGGCCCTTTGGCATTCCTGGGTCCCATCAGTCACCTTCCGTTAGCGTACAACGCGAGCTCTCAGGCCCTCCTGGGCAGACCCCATGCTCATGAGTGGAGGGCCATGGTCACCAGAGTGGCCATGTGTGGTGGCAGAAGCTTGCAGACCAGCTCTGAGGGGACTGCATACATCCATCTTGTGAGGACATAGCTGGGACTTATTTAAAAACAAACACTGCTTTGACAACGGTACTTAACACTGTTTATGTGACAGAGTAAGCTATCACACTCTAACAATGTCCATGAAAATAATCACAATTTAAAATTTTATTAATAATTATAATTTTAAAAAAGTCCAGTGACAAAAAGTAGCTCTTCTGAAATAGAAGGAGGATACTGCATAACCGGTCAAGTGTGCTCTTTGGGAGGTTAGGGGTGAGGGGCTGAAAATCCAGTGGTCACCCGTGTGTGAAAATCTGGGTGGAGGTTGCTGTAAACGTGAAGTCAACATCCGACGAATAAAAGCAAGGCTGATGGCACCAAGTACCGGGGAAGGACATGCTCCAATGAAACACATGTGATTATTTTAACCACAGAATAGACCATGTTTCTGTTATGAAAAATTTTGATCTCACTAGGGATCAAGATCATAGCCCCAGCAGTCAGTTGGTGCTGGCCCGGCCAGGGCAGCATGTCTGTCCACAATGCCCTGGTGTTCCCACTAAACAAGGACCAGAAGGTGAAGGCACATGGATAAGCCCAGACCCATGTAAAGACATGGCTAGAGCCACAAGAAGGGCAGCACCCACGTGACAATCAAATATAGGCCAGATGCTCCTTCAAGTCTTTACCTTCCAAAATTGGCTCCCTCGCACTGTAAGTCCTTCTTCAATGAAGTTGCCTTTCCCTCTGTGCCCTCCTCTGGAGAAAGCACACATTTTCACTGGAAAGACTTCCACACACTGCCACAGTGGTAATTCTACACACAGGAACACCCCACGCCACCACGAAAGTCACAGGGGAGGACAGAGGCGCACCCAGCCTGTAGGCTGGGCTTCTGGGGGAGCCAGGCCCCTCCTCCCTATTGCCAACTCATATTCTAGATGGTCATCATCACCAGAGTTTTGGGGGTGGCAGAAAGCTGCTGGAGAGTAAGGGAAATACCCCCAGGAGGGAGCTCAATGTGTACCCCCAGATTCCTGCCAGTGTGGCCTTTCCCACAGACGCTCTGGGAACAGAAGGGGGAAGACACCAGGAGCCAACAGTACACCCGTTTTCTCAGATGCCATCACCAGTGTGTGCAACCCTTCCTTTTAGGGTTCTACATCTTCATGCCATCTGACCAGAGATTGTCATTAATCTTTTTTTTACAGATTTTATTTATCTTTAGAGGGGAAGAGAGAAAAAGGAGGGAAACATGAATGTGTGGTTGCCTCTTGTGCAACCTGGGACTTGGCCTGCAACCCAGGCACGTGCCCTGAATGGGAATTGAACCAGTGACCCTTTGGTTTGCAGGCTGGCACTCAATCCACTGAGCCACAGCAGCCAGGGTTGTCATTAATCTTTTTAATTTTGGGGACTCTAAGTGTGTATTGCTACTGTTTTGAGTATCTGCTCAGCACACACGGATTCTCCATCTAACAAAATTATTAAACCACCAGGTAGCATAATTCTACATGGCATGGATGGTTTCTAGAAGTTTCTTAACAGAAGTTCTGTGAGCAAGTGATGTCTTGTTCTGGCCAAGCAAACATGCCAACTGCTGCTTTCTCCATGTCTAGCTTCCCTGTGTTAGGAGCAGGGCCTCCTCTCCTGTTCATGGGCTGGAAGTACACTTTAAACTGTCTTAGGCATAGCTGAATTCCAGATGGCCCAAGTTTATGCCTTGATTGACCTAAGAATGATGTCTAAATAGCTCTGATTTTGAGGAGCCACAGCGAAACTGATTATCAGTAGTCTGATGACTTGTGTAAGATCAGACATTAGTTAAGGATTAACTAAGCCTAGGAGACTAGAAAATAAATCTTGAGTTTTGTATTTTCACCCCCACATCACACTTGATAAAGCCTACTTGTGGCAAGCATCAGGGTCTGTGACTTTATTAACTAATACTTTCTTCACAAACTCATCTTTACATGCCCTTGGCCACCTGGGTGTCTCCCTGTGAATACAGAGAAAGACAGGAATTCTGTCTGCACCCTCTCTTCAAGGGAGAGGAAGCATGGGCCACACTAACTACATGACAACAGCAGCCCACAGAGCCCTACTGTCTGTCCGCCACATGCTCAAGATGACAGACACCCTTTCCCCTGTACGGTCTCCAGTCAGGCACAGTCTTCAGAGAGTCTGTGGGAGAGAGGCTTTCAGGGGGCCAGTAAGTCAATCCTTCCAGCAGGCCACACTTTTCATGCAGACACAAGACTCTGGCTCAGAACACACAGAGCAAAAGCAGTATTCAGACTTCATTCCCTTTAACTGGCTACACCTTAGAAGCCGTACTGGTAGAACTTGATTTTTAAGCCTCAAGGCACTTTTACCATGGGAAAGTTTTTCAGGGGTAGGGCCAGTCACAAGGCCTGTTTAAGCCAAATCCCCTTCTCTTCTCCCTTCCAGTCCTTCACTGCTGGGATCAGAGGTGTCATTGTGCCTGCTGGGTGCTGACAATGCAAGATCAGTGGCTGGATACCACTTGGAGATATCTCCAGGCTGCAGGGGGTCAGAGCAGCCCAGAAGCCAGAGAAGGGAAAGACAGCAAGGAAAGCTGAAAACAGATCCTGAAAGTAACTTGCCATGCAAACCACTCAGACAAGAAGCACAAAGGAATTCACAGTTGCTGTTGACCCTCTTGTCCCTTTCTCCCACGGCGCCTCCCAGCGGGTTTGTTCTATGGAGGGTATGTTCTCGGAAAAGCTTTGGGGAACCACAGTCACAGGCAAGTGCCTGTGAGAGTGGTTCTCCTGATGGGCTGTGGGAGGTGGAGACTCAAAATCCATGCATTGTAGTAAGTTTGCCTGTAATGACTCATTTGCTCAGAGGCTGCACAAACAGGCCCAGGAGTCTTAGTTCACCACGTCATAGTAGTAATTGCGCAGCCGCAGTTCCACCGCTGCAAATCCAGGCCTGCTCTCCACGCTAGAAAGGAAAGACATGCATTACTATTCGTCATCACACTGGAGAAAAAACGTACTCACCCCTGGAGCCTTTCCAGGGCCAGTGAGAATGGCTGCGCCCCCTGGTGGCCTCCTCTGAAGCCTGCAGCTCATAGTATGTGTGTGCTCCCCAGCCCTGGGTTACCAGAAGCCCGTGCAGAACACAGCGTCAGGCCCACGCCAGACCTACAGAACCCTATGTGCACTCAGCAAGACCCCAGGCGACTCATGTCCCCCTTAAAGAAGTTTTGCACTCAAAAGTCTGGACCTTTTAACCCAGAGACTGTCACCTTGTGATCTAGCAAAAACTGACGTGTCTGAAATACTTAGCTGGTCAATATGCTGCACACATACCCTTAATATATGATTTCTAACCTCGTTAAGAAAAAAAAATAGACACAATTTAAACTTTTCCTCCCCACACCCCAAATGGATGGCTCTGGATTTCTGAAAGTGCTGCTGTGAGTTCTTTCTTTTTTTTTTTTATTTTAAAAAATATTTTATTGCTATTCTATTACAGTTGTCCCCATATGGGTTCTTATTAAAACTTAAAACCTGTATGGCAGAAGCAAGGACGCAGGCATGTCTATTATGCATCTTAACACAGCAAGACCTCACTTTTCTGTCACTTCTCAGGGGAGGGAGCAATGTAAGTAAACTATGAGAAAAAGTTTTTCGCAATTTGCAATCTCTAAACAAACTTTTACAGACATCTTTGAACTGGATCTGTCACAAGCAAGTATTTCTTAAAACTCTAAGAATCTATCATTGTTTGGAAATAGGTTTTCTTATTTTCCTCCAATTTTTGGCTATATTGCAAATGGATAAAATTGCACAATAAGTGAAACAGAACTGGAGATCAAACTATGAACTGTCCACATTCAACCTCTTTGACCTAAAATTACAATTTTATAAGGGCTCGAGAGAACAGCCTAGGAGTATCCATGAGGCCTTGGAATCACTCACCAATGTAAGGGCAGAGTGGTTTCTTCAGAAGCAAAATGTTCTCTCTCTCTCTCTCTCTCTCTTTTTCTTTTTTTGTTAGATGACATTGAAATATAGTAAGTCCTCAAAAGGTTCCATGACTTTAAGCAAGACAACACATAATGAAACCAATTTGAACACTGGCTAATTGATATACGCAAGAGTTAGGTTCTTACGGCATCTTTTCAGTGTCACAACAAAATGCTCCTATTTGAGAATCTACAGCTTTTAAGAACAAGCAAAGACTGCTTGAAAAAATCAGCCATCTGTGGTCATGGCTGGTGACTTAGATCTCACTGTGGGGGGCTGTGTATCTGGACTCCCAAGTTGTATTCTAAGAAGGAATGTAATGGCCAAGTCCTGGGGTATAGAAATACACATAGAAAGCTCTGTACACACAGAGAGACAGCCTCAGTCCTACTACAAAGAGAGCACAAACTCCAACCACAGGGACCTGAATGCACAAAGAGCCTGTCTGAATCTTCCTGTGCATGTTTCATTCATCCAGCAGCTGTGCACCAAGAAAACTAATGCAGAGAAACAGGAATACAGATGGGACCTCAGGGAAGACACCTGGACAGGTGTCTTACAGAACCTCTCCTTTACTCCACAGGTGAGGCTACCATGAGGAACCTAGGATGACCCTGAGCTTGAGAAGAATAGGTGGCTAAGTGCCTTGTGGTGGGTTGCTTCTGCCCACCCAGCCCGGAATGCTTGTCCACACTTCCTCTTGTGCCCAATGCACCCCTTCTCCTCCTCTCATTTCCTGCACCCATGCTCCCCAACCTGCAGTTGTCAGGTGGAAAGATCCTTCTAAAAGAGGCCCATATGGACCCTAACAGTGGTATGACCCTCATGGTCCTCTATTCCCATCTCGAATTCCCCATGGTTTGTTCTATTGCCTCCACTACAATATGCCATCATATGAGTATGTGGGGGTTAATTTGTTTCCTGTTTAATAACATCCAGTCAAAAACTGTGACCTCCATGAGGGAAGTGTCAACCGCTGCTTATTCACAGCCGCTTATTCACACCTACTGACTGCCCTCACTAACTGGAGGGCAGTCAATAGGTATGTCACTGATAAATCTAAATGTGTATATGTATACGTCTTTCTGTCTAAACTTTTATTTAGTATCTATCCTACCTACCCACCTATCTATCAATGCACCCACCCATCTACCTATCGTGTATTGATTGATGGATCTATTATCTGTCTACCTATTATCTATAGAGCTATTTACCTATCTACCTATTTTCTATCCATCCATCCATCATCAATCAACATATCCATCCATCCATTTACCCTCCCTTCCTCCTTCCTTTCCTGCTTCCACTATGTATGTATATATCTTCTATGTATCTATCTACCTTCCTACCTACGTATCTAAAAATCTATTACCTTGGTAAAGGTGGCTGACTATTTACAACGGAGGAAAACTTGGAGACTATACAGGGATAATTTGTATTTGCTTCACTGAATCCACCAGGTTCTGGAATCCACATGTTCCCACATGTTTTCATGTACCAGGCAACTATTTCACTTTCTTCTGCCTGCAAATGACTACCTGCATATGAGAGGTCATCACACACATGTGCAGCAGTCTCCAGGCCCTGTGTCCTCTGGCTTTGAATTGCCACTAGGCTTGTCTCCTTCCAAGAACACACAACAGAATGCACTTATTTTATAGCTTACCATCTATTGCCTGATGCTCCTTCTGGAACTGCAGATTCTTACAGGGTGATACAGAATGCAGCCAAGAGGGGTGCCCCCAAATAGGGATTTGGAATGGGGTCCAGAACTCTAGGTGTCCAGAAAATATTAGAAAGATATACAGGATGTCCTTACCCCTTCCCCCCACAGGTGTGAGTTAGGGGAAGGGACACATGGAGTAGGAACATGGAGAGCTGTTTATATAGTAACAGCTTCGCAGCTAACCTCTGGCATGGTCATTTAACATATCTATAACCTTTAACTGGTTGCATAGATATGTTAAATAGATGTAGCCATGCTTTGAGCCAGGGGGATGAAAGTGACTTCCACCCAAGATGCAACTGGGAGGCAACTCCCCCTGGTTACAGCTCCTGTGCGAGAGCTTGGAGATGACTGGCTCCACACCATGGGGCCACACCTGCCCAGACCCACTATGGCAGCCCAGTAAAGCTGGAAGGATAGGAGAGTGCTGGCAAGTGTAGCCGATTGTGGGAGGAGTTGGAAATGGGGCTGCAGAGGAAGACTGGTGCCGGGAATTTAAACCCAGACACGGCAGCCATTGGGGGAATGAGCATGCAGCTTTAGAAGAGTTCCATGTGGTTTCACCAGAGTGCAGACCCCCTTGCAGCTTTGGTGAAAAGAGAGAGCCATGTGGCTTTGGCCAGAGTAGAGAACTCCCGCAGCCCTGTGATGGGGAATCACCATGCAGCTTTAGCAGAGAATCGCCACTCGGCTTTGGCAGAGTAGTGACCCCCTACTCCTTGCAGCTTTGTGAGGGAGATCCACGTGGTTTGGCCAGAGTGCAGATCCCCACAGATTTGGTAGAAGAGGATCATGTGGCTTTGGGGTGCTCCCTTTGGCTGCACGGCCTGGGAAGCAGGAGAGACTTTGCCTGGAAGAAGGGTGAAAGAACTCTTGCCAGTAGGCCATGAGAAGATGCCACATGGCTTTGAATTAATCAGAGATCCTGCCTGGATGGCAACACAGCTGATGGTGTCAGGAGCCTGGATCCTCGATGTTTTCTTTTCCTGAGATACAGTACTTCGAATTAGGGGCAGGGGGAGAAGGAAGCACTGTGGGCATCTGTGGGTATCCAAAAGGACTTTGATATTTTAATGAAGACATTAGGTCACTACTTTAAGTCTGTGTAGCATTAAATAAACATTTCCTCTCCTTTTCACAAATCTCTGGCATTGAGAAACATCTTTCCTCTGGCAGTGGACATAATGAACCTAGTGGGGGGGGGTCCTTTTGGTAACAGTATATTGTGCTCCCCCCTCAGTCCTTGTTCTGTAACAAGGGGACCTAGCCAGGGTCTACGTCAGGTTTGCTGAGGTTAGGTCCCCAGGTTGTCAGACCAGCTCCTGGTGCTTTTGAGTTCTCCTTGCTGGCCATGCCCCCTAAAATGTTTTGTTCTTTTTTTCCATTCAACTATACATCATTTAACTACTTATATTAAGACCATCTCTGACTGTGTCTCCCTGGATGGACTCCAACATTCCAGGCCATTATTAGAAAACCTTTAACCCTTGGAAATATAGCTTATTGGAAAAAGAAAGTTTGATAAGGAGTTGTTATTCATAATTTTAGGCATAGTCCACAGTCACTTTTTCTACTCCACCGATACTTAAACACTGTTGCTAATTCCTAGACATCTGTGTAGAACTCACTGGAAAGCATTCCTGGGGCTGGAGGTGATGGGAAAGACAGCACTGCCTGTAAACTTTACTCAGACTGTGACTTAAACCTCCAGGTGGGAAAAGAAACTGGGAAACAATGTTTTCTGAAAGAGGGGTGTTCTACCTCACTCCACTTCCAGTGAATACCAAGAACTGTTTCCTTCATTCTCCCCTCATGGGCCATCCTGGCAATAACAGCACCAAGAGCTGTGTGTGTCTCCGAGGACAAAGGTGGGAGAGCAGATGTGGTCCAGAATCCTGTCACAGGAAGAACGCTCTAGTGTTATCAGTACTCAGGGCTCACCACGGCCACCCAACCAAGTTGGGGTGTGTCTTGGCTACATCATTCCTCTACCATGGTTCATGGCCCCAACATGGTTCGCTCTGCCAGGCACACTGCCTAACACCTCTCCTGTAGCCCTGAGTCCCCTCCTCTGCCCACTCTTCCCCTCCTCACTGGTCAGCATCCACCACAAATAACAGCAGACAGAAATAAATATGTCAGTGTTTACATTAAGAGCAAAACACTAACTTCAACTGTCTCCCTGAGAGTTCATTTTAAGTCTAGCTATTTTCATTTTTTTTTTTCAGAATGATTTACAGTTCGTTTTTCTCAGAGGAAGTGAAATCTTCCAAATGAAGCTGCAGTCAGGCGGAAGAACTACCCAAGGGTGTGCCCTCCCTAGGGCTTCACACATCTCCTGACATGAGGGTCTGTTCTGCTCCCAGTGGCACCTCACTGGCCATCAGGTCCCCAAAACTCGGCGGGGTGCATGGTGCACAATATCTACTAAAGCCAGGAAGGCCTGTATGTCTTCAGCAGCTTTGTAGGAACAGGTGCTATGAAGAGGAGATTGCCTGTCTGCCCTCATTCAAGGGTTCTGGGAAAGTCTCAGAGGTGCTCTGTCCTCCTGCTCCTGCCTTTCAGAGGCACCTCAAAGCAGGACAGCTGGAGTTTGATTCAGCACAGGTGCAAGGTGACAAGGTCAAGGTCTGTATCAAGGCCTGTAACATCACTAAGGGGTCATTTGTCTTCTGTTTCTTATATGATGCCACCCCAACCACAATTTCTAGGCTAGACCTTTCATTTCCATTTTGAAAATGGCTAGGACCTACCTGTCACTGATTCTAATAATTCCAGTTTGGGCAGCAGGGATGGTGATGTGGGAGTTAGTCAAGACTTCAAAGACTGGATGCCCCCCTTCTACAATCTATTTCTAGCCTTTCTCTCCTGCTGCCACTCTGATAATCTGGGTTCAGGAAGCTCCCCAGGACCCAGTTGGGTACCTTAGCTACAGAAAGGGCATTTCTCTGAACAGGGTCAGCACCAGCAACTAGACATACCTGTCCTCTCTTTTTGGGGCTCACCATGCTGCTTCTAGACAATAATGAGATCTTTTACTTGCACTCCCAACTGTGCTGGGTGAAGAGTAGTCCCTGCAGTGTGGTGGAATCCCAAGTGGCATCCAAGATCACTTTCACTATCCTTCATTCTTAGTATGCTCCTGCATCTCCAGCTGGTATACCTCAGAGCAAAGTTGATCCCTGAAGTATTAAAATCAACTGCAAGGATACGAGCTCCTCCCAGTGATGGCAAGACCTGCAGTGTTGCCAAGCTGCTCAAGGTAACTCCAGAGGTACAGAGACCAATGCTCAGGGCTCCCCACAATGCACTCACAGGCTGCCCCTCCAGGGCAAAGCCCCTGATGCCCAGTTGTGATGACTTTCCCTTGCCTGCTGAACTTCCATAAGCTCATGTATGCTCCAGGCAGGATGCATTAGAGTGCTTAGGGCAGACTCCGAGGGCCACTGTTCCCAGGCCCAAGTCAATTCTCGGGAAGTGCTACCTTAGCCAATTCATCTGTGAGTCAGCCAACATCTGTGGTTATGCCTCACTCGGAAAGGTGGTCGGAATTAGGAAAGCAGACATTTCCCTCTAAGTGCTTCTGCTGTCCTCTGTCACCAAAAATTGTACACGGCACTGGACCAGACTCTTAGAAACATCTTTCTATTTAGACCACCCCACCACCCTGGCCAATATTATGTACATTTAAATTTTGACATCCTGAAATTATAGTAGTTGTCTCAACTTATTTTTTTTTTAGACTAAAGAATAGAAGTGTGTGGTCCAGAAAGCAAGACATTTCCCCCATTGTTTGTTTAGACCAGAATACATCCCGCCTCATGAAAAGACAGAATTTATGGCTCTTTTAGTGCCCAGCCATTCCAAATGCTTCCAGAGTGTCTAGACAAATTGCAGGAAGGGGTGGTACTCACTCATATGTCCAGCACAGGTTCATCAGATCATACATCTCTCTCGGACACCCTGGAGGGCACCCCATCCTCTCTCCTTTCTCCAGCATAGCAGAAACTTCACTTCCTTTCATCCCCTAGAACATGCAAAATATACCTTAGCTTTTTAAACATAGTATTCAGCAAAACAAAGCAATAAATAGATCCCACTCTCCCCAAAGAAACAAAAGAGTACATGAAGTGTGATGTCAATTATAAAAAGTACAAAAACAGCAGCATCTAACCTATGGACTAGAAGTTAGATAAGGTTGCCCCTGCAGGGAGGCACGCATGCAGGGGCAGAGGATTTGCGGTTCTGTTCTCTTTCTTCCTCTGCGGGCTGGTTTCATGGGTATGTCCCATTTGTAAAGGTTCAACAAGTGGTATCCCAGCGTTTGTGCACTTTTTGGTACGTGTATTTTGATTTAAAAAAATCTAAAAAAAATATAATGAGCTCCCAATTTGATACTGGAAATAGCCATTATTTCTACTTCAACTTTAATGCTGATTTGGTTATATCTTACACATATATCTACATGTGTCATATACAGTGAAAAAAAGACACTCTTCAGTTAGCAGGAAATATTTCTCTGGTGCACCCAGTGTGGAAAACTGTATGAGGCTTCCTCAGAAACTTGAGAATAGAGTCACCGTATGACCCAGCAATCTCTTCTGGAAAAAAAAAAAATATTTCTTTTGCAGTTGCAAATAAACTGAGGTTGTATAAACTGCCCACTGTCAAAAGACAGCCAAAGACTCAAGAAGAATGCCCCAATTATGATTTTCAGGGTACTGCCATGATAATTGGTGCTTCTCTGTTCTGAGGGCCACATAATTAATTGGGATGTGACACAGTAGTGGCTAACCCGATACGGCTTCTGCCCATAGGAAAACGCTTCCCACATCAACACCCCGAAGCTCCAGACGTCACTCTTGCTGGAGAACTTGTAGTAGTTGATACACTCCGGCGCGTACCACTTCACGGGCCACTTCCCATGGGTCTGGGCCTGAAAGCAACGCAAACAGAGAACTTCCATTAAGAACAAAATTGTGCGCACCCACGTTCACAGCAGCACTATTCACAAGAGCCAAGAGGTGGAAGCAACACAAGTGCCGACTGACACATGAACGGACTAACAAAGTGGGGTCAACTCATACAATGGGGTGTCATTCAGCCCCACAGAGGAAGAGGGTTCTGACACATTGAACAACACGGAGGAACCATGAGGTTATCGTATGTAATGCTGAGTGAAATAAGCCAGTTTAGTCACAGAAGGACAAACACTGCGTGATACTCATCTGTGGGCCCTAGAGTAGTTCAATTCACAGAGACAGAAAGTAGAATAAGGGCCCCCATGGGCTGGGTAAAGAGGGAGGAATAGGGAATTAGTGCTTAATGATTATAGTTTCAGTTGGTAAGGTGAAAATAATTCTGGAGATTGGTTGTAAACAAAGTGAATGTTTTTAATACTACTAAACTCTGTTCTTTTTTTAAAAATAATTTATTTATTTTTAGAGAGAGAGGAAGGGAGGGAGAAAGAGAGGGAGAAAGAGAGAGAGAAAAACATGGATCTGTTGCTTCTCACACACCCCCAACCAGGGAACAGCTCAGGAACCCAGGCATGTGCCCTGACCAGGAATTGAACTGGAGACTTTTTGGGTTTGCAGGATGATGCCCAACCCACTGAGCCACACCAGTCAGACTGAACTGTAATCTTGAAAATAGTTAAGATGATAAAATTTATGTTAAGTGTATTTTATCACAATTAGAAAAAAGAATAAAATCATGACTCACAAAATGCCAGTGTGTGTGCACATGTGTATGTATTTGGTCTGAATCTTAAACATATGATTAAATCCTAAAATCTTAAATTTTAAATGCATCTTTTAAAAGATTCAGATCAAATTTCTTCTATCTTTCAGTCAGTTTCTCTCACTTCTTTCTTTTGCCACTCACATTTCATGGAGCTTGTTGTTGCAATGCAAGAGTCAAGCCTGAATATTATGTCATGATTATGCTCCAAGAAGCATTGGACTATTTTTAAGTGCACTTGTCTACAAGTTTTAAGCCAACACAAATTACTTGGGCATACACTGTTTACTGGTATCATTTTAAACTGGTTTAAACTAATTTCAAAAGTGTTAGTAAAAAGATCAAAAGCAAGCCTACCAAAACCCTTTCCTTTGGGGTTCGGGGTTCAGTGTTGTGGGTAAGTCTTGCCTGCCTCCTGTGGATGTCACTCTGATCTGGGCAAAGTCTCCCAAAGCAGGGGGAGGGAGGTGAATTGCCCTGAGGTGGGTTAGGACAGGGCAACTTGGGACATTAAGCAGAGACCTAAGTGTCATGGTAGTTCTCTGTGTGACAAACTGATTGTACCTTTGTCTCATTCACATTATACGTTATTTATAGATTTTGATTTCTAAAGTTGTGAACAATATAGTCATGGGTGTTATTTCAAGTTTATTCTGAACTTTGAACTGATAAAAAGATAAACCTTTGACAAATCTTAAATGTGACGAAAGATCAGTCTCTGTCCACCACCAACTCCAAATTCTTGTCTACAGAGATAACCACATTTGATAGCTTTTCTTGGATCCTTCCAGAAAAATGTATACACAAATATAAATAGAAAATATATACTTTTGGGAGAATAATAAAATTAGAGGCATACTCTTTTTGTTCTTTACTTTTTAATTTTTCTACTTAGCCATGTATCTTAGATATATTTCTATGTCAGTATATGTAAATAAAGTTTATTTCAGAAGAGCTAATTGTATGCTTCACGTAAATCTTCTACAACTAATTTAATCAGTCTCCTACTGAGAGGCCACTAAGTAGTTTCCTGAGTTTTGTTATTACACTAGACGTTACTGACAGTGTGCAGAGGCAGACCTTGAAGACACTGAGTTCAGTTTCAGATCGCCACAATAAAGTGAGTCACACAATTTTTTTGGTTTTCCAGTGAATATAAAAGTTATATTTACACTATACTGTAGTCTATTACATGTGCAATAGCATTAAGTCTAAAAATCATGTACATACTTTAATTAAAAAATACTTTATTGCTAAAAAATGCTTCAGCAAGTCATAATTGTTGCCAGTGGAAGGTCTTGCCTCAATGCCAGTGGCTGCTGACTGATCGGAGTTGCTGAAGGTTGGAGATGGGCTGTGTCAATTTCTTAAAATAGGATAACAGTGAAGTTCAATGCATCAATTGACTCGCCCTTTCACGAACGATTGCTCTGTAGCACGGGATGCTGTGAGATAGTATTTCACCCACAGTAGAACTTCTTTCAATGTTGGGGTCAATTCTTTCAGACCCTGCCACTGCTTTATCAACTTAAGTTTATGTAATATTATAAATCCTTTGTTGTCTCTTCAACAGTCTTCACAGCATCTTCACCAGCAGTCCATTCCATCTCAAGAAACCACTTTCTTTGCTCATTTATGAGACGCAACTCCTCATCCCTTAAAAGTTTTAAGGGATAAAACTTTTGCTTCCATAACATGGAAGCAATTCAGTCACATCTTCAGGCTCCACTTGTAATTCTAGTTCTCTTGCAATTTCTAGCTCACCTGCAGTCAATTCCTTCACTGAGGCCTTGAATCTCAAAGTCATCCAATCAACTTCTTCCAGACTCCTGTCAATGTTGATATTTTGACTTCTTCTCATGAATCATAAATGTTCTTAGAGGCATCTAGAATGGGCAATCCTTTTCAGAAGATTTTCAATTTATTGAGTTGGCCAAAAAGTCCACTTAATTTTTGTTCCATAAAATAAAAGACACGTTTTTCATTTTCACTAATAACTTTATTGATTTGTATATTTTGAGTATGTTGGCTACCTTCTGCTACTGGCTTCTAGTGGGCAGAGGCCAGAGGTGCTGCTAAACATCTTCCAATGCATAAGACAGCCCCATAGCAAAGAATTATTTGGCCCAAATGTCAATAGTACCAAGAAACTTCACAAACCACTTTTGACATGTTTGTTCAGTCACAGCACCTTCTCCAGACACTGCACAAATTTTGTTTCAGCTGTGTTTTTACTTTTTTTAAAATAATAAAGCATGATACGCGTAAAATGTTGCATGTTTTCTTCCATCTTCAATATTAAAATGACTACAAAAATTCAACAATTTTTATTATTGAATTTTGATGCTTTTTTAAATGCACACTGATATGACAGCTGTCATAATATAATCTAACAAAATTATTTTGAATGAAGTTAAAGACAGCTAAGCACTACTAGAACTATCCTATGGAAAAAAACTAAATGAACTTTTTGGTCAACCCAATACTTTGTCCAGATCCCTCAGAGGAATCATTATTAATGACAGCTATAGAGGCCATTGTAGGGTTAATAGCAGTCCTAATTTCAATATTGTTATGTCTCAGGGGGTAGGAAGGGCCAGAGAGAAGGAACGAGAGAGGGGAAGGCTGGTCACTGGAACAATCGGAACACACATTATTAAGTTTTCTATCTTATATGGCTACAGTTCATCTAGCCCCAAAGCAATTATAGTAGTAACATCAAATATTACTGATTACAGATCAACATAACAAAAATAATAATGAAAAAGTTTGAAATATTGCAAGAATCACCAAAATGTGACACAGAGACACATAGTGAGCAAAAGCTGTTGGAAAAATTGTGCTCATAGACTTGCGCAACACATGGTTGCCACAAACCTTCCATCGGCAGAAAACACATTGTCTGCAAAGTGCAATAAAGCACGGTGTGCCTGTATCTGCCTGGCATGACAGGCATTTGTGAGGAGCTGCTGTATCAGAGCATGTGTGGTTCACAGGCAGGGCTGCACAGTTCAGCTTCGGTGTGCACAGATCTCTGGGGGCCACGCTCAGCTGCTTCCTTTGCTATCATTTCTCTTTAATCCTCTTATTAAACTTTTTATTCTTTTCCATCTACTTTTTTCTGAATTTCTTAAGAAAAGTCCTCCATGTCACCACCTTCTCTGAGTGTTCAGTCTCTTTTACAGGTTCTAACATGGCTTTTAGCTTTTTATACACTGTGATAGTTTGATGCACAGATATATTGTGAACTGTTTACAACAATAACATTAGCTAACACATCCTTCACCTGACATGGTAACCATTTTTGTTGTTGTTATGGTAAAAAAAATTTAATACCTACTCTCTTGTTAACTTCCAAGTATATAACACAGTACTGTTAACTATAATCACCAAGCATTAAGTCCCAGAACTTAATGGCTGGAAGTTTGTACGCTTTGACCACCTCCACCCATTTCCCTCCCCGACAATGTACTCTGTTTCAATGTGTGCATTTTATTTTTTGGATTCCACATATAAGTGAGATGATAGCAGATTAGTCTTTTTGTGTCTGACTTATTTCACTCAGCATAATGCTTTCAAGTTTCATCTATGTTGTTGCAAATGGTGGCGTTTCCTTCTTTTTAAAAGCTGAAGAGTGTGCGTGTTGTATACATTTATTCACTGATAGA
Source organism: Anoura caudifer (assembly GCA_004027475.1). Classification (NCBI taxonomy): domain Eukaryota; kingdom Metazoa; phylum Chordata; class Mammalia; order Chiroptera; family Phyllostomidae; genus Anoura; species Anoura caudifer. The sequence continues at coordinate 102,806 of PVKU01001872.1, read as the reverse complement.
TATTCAGTGGATAAATTTGTTTCCAAATTTTGGCCACTGTAGATAATGCCGTAATGAACATGGGATGTATACACCTCTCTAGAGATAGTGATTTTATTTCCTTCTGAAAAATATGCAGACGTGGGAGTGCTAGGTCATATGCTAACTCCATTCCTAATTTTTTGAGGAGCTACCTACCATACTACTTTCCATAGTGGCTGCACCAATATAGATTCCCCGCAACAGTGCACAAATGTTCCTTCTTCTCCACATCCTCTCCAACACTTATTATTTCTTGTTGTCTGATAACAGCCATTCTGACAAGTATGAGGTATTATTTCATTGAGTACAGGTCTTTCACCTCTTTGGTTAAATTTATTCCTACATATTCTATTTCTTTTGATGAAACTATAAATGAGGTTCTTTCCTTGATTTCTCTTTCTAATACTAAACTCTTGATTCCCTATTGTTCCAATGAACGTAGTCTGGAGGATATTATTCTGAATAAATCTAAAATTGTGATATATTAGAGTATTTCCATTTTTAACAATAAATCAAAACTTAAGAAGACCACTTTTTACATAGTTATTTTTAAATAGGGAATATAGGAAAATGGCCCACATGGCAATGGTGAATGTAGCTCAGCCCTGGTTCAGAAAACTGACAGGTGCGAGGCGACACACAGGAGCCAGGCCCACAGATCGGTTCTCCCATGGGGGACCAGGCCTGCATTCTATCTAGGCTGCTTTGTGGCTTGCTTTTGCTGACTCCCTCATCCTGAGTTAAGACAGCAAATGTTTAATGCATATCTTCAAAGTAACTTCCTAAAGTGTGTACTAAACTTCCTAAGGGCAGAGTGTAACCAGTTCAACCACTTTTTCCCTTGCATTTGCAACATTCTTTTCTTTGTTATCTGTAAAAGATAATCACCTAAAGCAAACCTGTGCATAATGAATGAGGACCTTTCTTGATGTAATGCTACTAGGAAGCAATAAAAGCCTGACTAAGCAAGGGTTGGCGCGTGCTCTCACTGAGAGTGGCCGTGCCATCCCTTTTCTCCACAGGACTTCTGCAGTCCATGGGAATTTGTTTGTCGCATCCACAACACTGAGGACACCCAGAAGACATCAAGGAAAATTGCTTCTTGAAACATCACTATAATGAAATATAAGAGATACATTCTCATTTGAGATTTTTACCACCTGCTGCTTCAAGTACTGGCTAAGTTGTTCCTACCTTGTAGTAGTTTTCATCAGCACGAAGTGCTTTGGAAAGTCCAAAATCACTGATCTTGGCATAATGTTGAGTAACCAGCAATACGTTTCTTGCAGCCAGATCTCTATGCACAAAATTGCACTCCTCCAAATACTTCATTCCCATAGAAACCTGATGAACCAGCTCTATGATGTTCTTATCCTTGACATGCCTGCAAGTCAAATATGTCATTAGTGATGGTGGGTAGTAGTCCATTTCAGCACAACCAACTGCGCTCCTCATGGAGACAGAAGGCAAGTCCACTCATTCCTATTCTTCTTAAGCAAGATTCACAAGTAGTGACAAACAACCTTGTTAACTTATAGCTGTTCAAAAGTAAACACCATTCTCCCAGTGTTCAACTTGTCCAGTTTTCAGGGCTTACTTTGAATTGCATGAAAAGCAGTGTAATAGGGTGGTGAGACCTGGCTCAAGGCAAGCCAGGCTTCAGTCAGAATCTTTGCTCCAAAATTGGACAGAAAACAAATCCAACCCTGAGTCTCAGTTTTTTACCTCTGAAATTGGGGTAATACCTTCTTCTTATGGAGATTAAAGACACAATCTAAGCAAAGTATAAACATAATGAGGCAAATGGGATGAAGTAACCAGTGGTGATTCCCATGAGTATTTCACACCAGTTCTTCCATTTCAGCAATGGTTTCAGAGGAGACCACAGCAACAGATGTTTTCAGAGCTACTTCTGGGAATGTAGAGGTCAGCCAGACAAGTAAGTCATCACTGTTACACCCTATAAAATGTTTATTAAATATTTCTTGTGAAAAGCAGGTTTTTCCTAGTGAGGTGATATTGACCACCAAGATAGTGCTGCTTCTGTCAGTGGGCCAATACAGAGTGAACAAAGGAGAATGAAAACCAAATTTTGATATTAGTTTTTTTTTTTTTTCAAGAAAACCAAAACCAAAACCAAAACCAACCCAAAGCAAAAAACCTCCTACACACTTGATCCAAAAACTAAAGCTCTCTCCTCTCCTCTCGCAAGGTTCTTGGAGAGCAAGGGAGGACAGAGGCTTCTCAAAGAACCCAGACCACTATGTGTGCCAGTGGGTGGGCCCTGCCCCTTGTACTATAAACTTCAGGGGTCCCTAAAGATACCTGTTCTGCTGTAAATATTTATTGAGTGGACCAAGTTCTGCCATCTCCATGACCAGCATCCAGGACTCAGCTTCACAGATTCCGATCATACGCACAATGTAAGGGTTGTCTAGCTGCTGCATGACGTTGGCTTCTGCTAACAGCTCATCCTTCAGAGCTGGGTCATTGGCCTCATTTTTCAGGATTTTCACTGCTACTGTTTTCGCACCTCTGCAAAAGAAATCATAATGCATAAGACACTTTTCAAAGTGTCTCACTTCCAGATAAATATCTTCTAGAACTAGGGTTATAAAAATAAGAGAAACAGAATGGAAATGTACCTTAAGAAACTGTGCTATAAATGACTAGTTTTCCAACAATGTTCTGTCATTTCATAGACAAAGAGAGTGACACTTCATTAGTTAAAAATAAAGGGGTAGGAAGTGGGGCTGAAGAATATCCCAATCAAGTAGAAAGCCTAAATATAACCGGATATTTAAATAATTTTCAAATAGACCTTACAAACTATGGACACAGATGCAAAGATTCCATGAGAAATAATAGCAGGTTCAGTGAATTCTGAAAAATGTATTATGAATGTATAATTCATGAATAAGATGAGTTTATTCCAGGAATTCAAGGTGGGTTTTATATTTGAAAATCAATCAGTGTATAATTTATCACATTATACAATAAAGGAGATAAACTTAAGTTTATTCCAGCAGAGGAAAAAAAGTATTCAATAAAATGTAATACACATTCATGATTAAAAATAAATCTCTCAGAAAAGAAAGAATGAAGGTGAACTCTCTTCATCCGATAGGAGCAGCTATAACCCTAACAGTAAAACACTGACAATTCTCCCCTGAAGTCAGGAATGAGGAAGGAGGCTACAGTCACTTCCGTCCTGTGCTGAACCACACAGTTCCTGGCTGATACCATAAGGCAAGAAAGAAACATGACAAGTTAAGGATTAAACAGAATGAAATGTCATTCACAGATGATATACTGTGGGTCAAAGACTACACAGATAAGTACTAGAAATAACAAGTTAGAAATAATAGGTAAATTCAGCAAGGTTGCTGGGTATCGGTCAACTGCCAAAACCATTTATATTTCTATATCAAACCAGCACCAGAGCTAAAAATTATACCATGTATATTAACATCAAAAGTACTAAATACCTACAAATGAATCCAACAAAAAAGGTTTTGCAAGACCTCAATGAAGAAAACTAAATAACTCTGCTAAGAGAAACCTGAGAGAATTTACAGAGGACTCGAGGAAATGGAGAGTTGGGTCACGTTTATTGACTGGAAAACTCAGTACTGTAAAGACCTCGTTGTGCCCCAAACTGACCTGTAAGGCCTCTTCCCAAACCCTCTAGTTGAATTTATGCACAAGGGAGAGCCCCCAAATTGGACTTTATTTATAAAAATTGTGCATTTATTCTTAAATGTTTAAACTTCAGTCACCTTCAAAATACTCTCCATTTGATGCAATGCACCTATGAGACGTTTTTTCCACTACTCTAGACAGTTTTTGAACTTGTTGATTTTGAATCCTTTTAGTGCTTTTTTGTTTCACTCTTCCACATTGGCAAGATGTTTCCCTTTGAGGACTTTTTTCACCCAGGGAAACAAAAAAAAGTTGTTCTTGGGGTAAGATTGGGTGAATAGGGAGGGTAGGCATGGGGGTCATACCATTTTTTGTCTAAAACTGCTGAATACTCAGTGCAGTGTGGACAGGTGTGCTCATAAATCCCCCATTATGAAATAGGCAAACACATGGAAAGAATCTTCAAAAAAAAATTCACTGAAGCTGAACGCAGCCTCTCACAACAATGCCAGCTGGAACACTGACACAGATGGGTTCCTAGAACACTCACCTAGTGGGGGAAGCCTGTACTACAAGGGACTACCCTCCTGAAGATAATTCTGTTTTTTGGGGTGTGCCCCCTTGGTATGTATAATCATGTTTGTTAATTTACATATATAGTTAAGCCAGAAATTTAACTATCACAAAGTAGTTGTGAAAATGTATACCTTAGTACAGGATAATTTAAACTCATCGTACAAAATGACTATGGTATATATACATGTATTTTAAATAAGTATAGTATTAAAAATATACACACACATATTTAAAACATATACACATACATACACAAAAGGAGCAGGATTGAAAGCAAGACTTTCTGTGCTTTTATCTAAATTTTTGACTCTTGAATTACATAAATTACCTACTTAAAAATAATTTACAAAAATTTCTTAAATTTAAAATATCATCTAACAACAAGACCAGCTTTATTAGTAACATACTAATTCAAACATTAGAAACCAGTGTTTTTACTGCACGCTCCATGTGAGTAGTCTTCCAAAGACCAAATGAAGTACAAAGAGATTTTAGTAGTTTAGCAATTCTAATTGTTATGATATGTACTGTTATTTGAGATTACAGGATAAAGCAAGTAAATAATTATACAAATAATATTTGGAATTAGGACATTTCTGGGTAAGAGAACTGAGACACAATTTTAAAAATCAAAGAAAATAAGTAGACAACACCATCACTGAATGACTGCATTTTAGTTAAATAATATACGGGTGTATGTGTGTACATACAGAAATCCTATACACAAACACTATAGTTAGTTATCAACAGTAGTATCTGGGTGGTACAAATAGGACAAAGTTTATATTCTTACATTTTGATTGTCTCTATTTTCTAATTATCTACATGACACTATGTACTATGTACTATGTACATAGTACTACATGTACTATGTCTAAACTAACATAATTATTACATGCATACTTATATGCATATCCACATAATGGGTATTTTCATGGTAACTCTATCAGAAATGAACAAAAATTATATTGTTAATAAAAACAGATTTAGCCATGGTGGGTTACATTTTGTGTTTGGGATTAAGTGAACTTAATATACGCATATTTCCAGCATGTCAGCTCACATGAGACTAAGTGTGGTGTGATAGTGCAAAGCTTTAACTTACTTTTTCATCTGGTAATAGCCCTTCTTCACAGTGCCAAAGTTACCAGAGCCCAGTTCTTTGTCCTCCAGGGTCAGCAGGTTGCGGTCTAGGTAGACCTCCTTCGGCCTGATCTCCTCAGGGTCTGCATAGGGGCTTTCATATACTTCTGTGTCCATGGGCAAGGCTTCTGCAATGAATTCAAGAAACACACAATCCTGGGACTGGATCCCTAGTGTAAACCCCAGCATCTACCACTCCTACCTCCTATGTGGTCATGGCTTCCCTTTCAAGATCTTGGCCACTTTGGGTACTTAGGGTATCAGTGAGTACTCAAGGTATGGTCTCATCCAGTTTGTAGGGGGGCAGTAAAAAGACCCTTGTGACCATTGTACTTGACTCTCATTCTTGCATTAATGTTTATTAAGAAAGGGTCTTTTATGCCAGAGGCAAAGACAGATGGGCCCTCCTTACAGGCTGTGGTGTCTTTTACTGTATCTGAAAATTTTGACCCTCTTTCCATTGAGAGGTGTAGTCTACGTCACCTCGCCTTAGTGGCTTTTGTAACTCTGTCAACTAATAGAGCCTATCAGAAGTGATGTTGATGGTATGTTCAGGAGAGGTGATAAAAGGCTTATTTTCTAGAAACTGACTCTTGAAGCTTCAGATGTCATACAAGGTGTCCAACTGCCTTGGCACCTTCTGGGCTGTGAGATAGCCCAAGTCATATGGAAAGACCAGGCTGAGAGGCCCCAACACTAAATGGAGAGGGGCAGATGCAAGCCAACCCGGGGCCCCCGGCCTCGCCATGGCTTCCACCTCTGCTGGCCCAATCTGACTGCGAGAGGCCTTGAACCACAGCCATCCAGCTGAGCCTTGCCTAAATTCCTGACCTGCACCAGATAAGGAGAGATCATTTAAATGACTGCTGTTGTTTTAAGCTACTAAGTATTGGGGTGGTTTTTATAGCAATGAACAGACCAAGTCACCAATAAAAAATGATCTGGGGTCACCTAGAGAACCCAAGAAAGTCATCCAGAGGTTTCGCTTCTGATAACGAGTCCAGTAGAAAGCTACTGAGTTTACTAAGGGCAGTCACCCTGAGCTGCAGTCTCTATGGCCTCATACAACCACAACTGCCTAAACATGTCTACAATTCCAACAGCTCAGACGTCTGTTCCGGTTCTCCCAGCCACCCATTACTGCACTCAGCTGAAATGTGTTAGTGCACGCAAATATCTTTGCAAGAACATAGTATCAAAAATGTGAACTTTGAGCAGCATTGTACTACAAGACATGAGTTCTGAAGAAGCAGCACTGAAAAACACTTTCAATGTGGCCAATTCACTGTGAGGCAGGCTGTGCGGATGGCTTCATCCAGCAGTAAACGGTGACTGAAAGGGCGTCTCTCACCTCTTTCTGTAGGCCGGGGTCCTCCCTCTGGCTCATAGGGGTTGAAAGTTACGGAGCTCTCTGGCCGGGTCCTCTGAGACGAGGCGGCCTGAAGCATACAAATAATATGTCACCTTTCTTCATTGATACTCTGTTGAGTTGATATCATTATTTTTATTTTCAAGTAATCACATTTAACATATGCAGAGAAGACAAAGGGAGGAATGAGAAAGACAACATGAAAAAAACAATGTGGCTTATCTCATTCTTCAGGCAACTGCTTAGATCCTGTGAGGGCTGCGCGCAGCTCACAATCTTGTAACTTGCAGGGCCTGCCAGGGTCTCAGATGCTGCTGGGAGGAGTCACTCAATTGTTCAGGCAGAATTGCTTCCCTGTTACAGCTCTTTCAAATCCTATCCTCACCTCTCAAAACACACCGCAGGTATTCTTTGTCCCCTTGTATTCATTTTCCTCCTTTAACTCTTTCAACTATACTATATGAAGATTATTTCAAAGCAAACATGAAATATACACTGGCTGCTCTACCACTCCCTAATTCCAATATGTCTATGCAGATGGAGCTTTGGCCTCTGCCTTTAGCTTCTGTGAAGAACTAGCAACATTTGGGTGATGCCAGAGGGTAGCACTGGACACTCAGTAACCATCATCATCATCATCACCATCAAGGACTCTGTGAGGTGAAAGCCTCTTGCTAACCTGAGAAAAGTAATTCTTCCTATACCCAGAGCAGGTAACTGAAGTGTATCAAAGCAAAGCTTTGCTGGCTGTTATTACTGGCATCAATTTGCATCATGAAATCATGGGGGGTAAATCTAATCTTGATATTCCTATAACCTTTCCACTTTGAAAGTCTCTATCTCAACTCAGCCTTACCCACCCACAAGGGTATTGCTACTAAATTTGGCTCATAGCAGAATCACAATTGGAACCATTTGTTTTTGGTGTGGGTTGAGTATAAATTTTATGTATCCATTGACCTTATTACTGCCCAAGCAGTGGCCATGAAGAAATGAGATACTGCCAGATTTGGGAGTTGTTTAAAGAAACAGATATTAAGCTGAATTGTACACAGTCACTTATCTCCCGGCACACAACGGTATCCCTGACTGCCTTCCTGATGGCACAGTGCCAGGAACCAAAGGTACAATAATGATGTCACAATGTGCCACATCCACCACCTGGCCACTTGTTTCCAAAACCTGGCTTTCTTCTTCATGCTGTCTACTGTGCACCTACTAACAGTGACAAAGGCCTATCTGATGTGGCTAAAGGACACTGGCTTTCATGTGTCAATAGGATGCCACTGGATCTATTTTCTCATGACTATCTCAGCATTCTAACCGAACTGTTTATGGAAGTAGCTATGATAGATCAGGTGTGAAAATGGAAACTAAGTTCCAGGGGACACAGTAATTCATTCATGGCATTAGAGCTTTGTGAGGCCCACTGCTCATACTTAATAAAAATGTGCCAAACAGACACATGAAGGATTAATGAAGCTGGGAGATGTGAAGTATAAACCATGTGATTTAAAATTCTCTTTCAAGAAATCAAGGAAGAGGACTTCCGGCCAAGATGGAGGCGTAGGTGGACACACTGTGCCTCCTCACACAACCAAAATTAAGGACAACAAAGATTTAGAAACAAGAAAACAAACAGAACTGATAGAAAATTAAACTGTACAGAAGTCTGACAACCATTCATCCAGACTGGTAAGAGGGGTGGAGTCAAGGAAGGAAAAAGTGGAGGTTGGAGGACCCGGGTGCTTAGGCAGCAGTGGCTGGCAGATCCCAGATGTGCAGGCAGCAGCTAGTGGACCCCAGCCACAGGGTGGCAATGGTGCAGACCCAGTGAGGCCATGCAAGGCAGCTGGCAGACCAGGTGGTCCCACATTCATGCACAGGAAATCCAGGCAAAGGGGAAGCAGCAGAAGGGACTGGAATCCGAGAGACAGCTGAGGAAGTGCCATTGTTCCCTCTCGGACCCCGCCCCCACATACAGTGTCACTACCCAGAGACTGGGCTGGCCTGCCCTGGGGAACACCTAAGGCTCTGCCCCTCACTACGTAATAGCCATGACCAGACCAACCACCCACCGCAAATGACTCAAATGGGAGAACAAATCAAAGCCCACAGCCAATTCATCTAAGTGACCAAGAGCTAGCCAACCTATCAGATGCACAGTTCAAAGCCCTGGTGATCAGGATGCTCACAGAATTGGTTGATTTTGCTCACAAATTAGATGAACAAAGTGAAATAAAGGAAAACACACAGGGAACCAATAGAGATGGGAGGAAAACTGAGACTCAAATCAATGGAGTGGATCAGAAGGAAGAAAGAAACAACCAAACAGAAAAGAAGGAAGATATAAGAATTTAAAAAAATGAGAAGCTTAGGAACCTCCAGGACATCTTTAAATGTCCCGACATCCGAATTATAGGGGTACCAGAAAGGGAAGAAGAAGAGCAACAAGTGGAAAAGTTATTTGAACAAACAATAAAGGAGAACTTCCCCATTCTGGCAAAGGAAATAGACTACCAGGAAGTTCAGGAAGCTCAGAGAGTCCCAAAGAGATGGACTCCAGGAGGAACATACCAAAGCACATTATAATTATATTAGCCAAGATTAAAATGAAGGAGAGAATTCTAGAAGCAGCAAGGGATAAGGGGACAGTCACCTACAAAAGAGTTCCCATCAGACTGTCAGCTGATTTCTCAAAAGAGAACTTATAGGCAAGAAGGGGTTGGAAAGAAGTATTCCAAGTCATGAAAGTCAAGGACCTACATCCAAGATTGTTCTATCCAGTGAAGCTTTCATTTAGAATGGAAGGGAAGATAAAGCACTTCTCAGACAAGGTCAAGTTAAAGGAGTTCATCATCAGCGAGTCCTTATTATATGAAATGTTAAAGGCACTTATCTAAGAAAAAGAAGATAAAAAATAGGACAGTAAAAAGACAGCAAACTCACAGATATTAACAACCATACCTAAACAAAAGCAAACTAAGCAACAATAGAACAGGAACAGAAACACAGAAATGGAGATCACATGGAGGGTTAGCAACAGGGGAGTGGGAGGAGGAGAGAGGGGTAAAGGTACAGAGAATAAGCCGCATAGATGGTGGGTAGAAAATAGACAGGGGGAGGGCAAGGATAGTATGGGAAATGTGGAAGCTAAAGAACTTATGACACATGGACATGAACTAAAGGGGGGAATGTGGGTGGGATGGGGTGTGCAGGGTGGAGGGAAATGAAGGGGGGGGGAATGGGACAACTGTAATAGCATAATCAATAAAATATAAAAAAAGAAATCAAGGAAAACACAAACAAATGCAAACATATATCGTGTTCATGGATCGGAAGAATCAACATCATCAAAATATCTATACTACCCAAAGCAATTTACAAATTCAATGCAATACCTATGAAATACCAATGGCATATTTCACAGACATAGAACAAACAATTCAAAAATTTATATGGAACCATAAATGACCCCGAATAGCTGCTGCAATTTTGAGGAAGAAGAGCAAAGTAGGAGGGATCACAATACCTGATACCAAACTGTATTACAAGGCCACTGTAATCAAAATAGCCTGGTACTGGCATAAAAACAGGCACATGGACCAATGGAATATAACAGAGAGCCCAGAAATAAACTCAAGTCTCTGTGGTCAGTTAATATTCGACAAAGTGGGCAGCAACATAAAATGGAGTAAAAATAGCCTCTTCAGCAAGTGGTGTTGGGAGAACTGGAAAGCTATGTGCAAAAAAATGAAAGTCAAGCACCAACTTACACCATACACAAAGAAAAATTAAAGGTGGATAAAAGATTTAAATATAAGCTGCAACACTATTAAAGTCCTAGAGGAGAACATAAGCAGGAAAATCTCAGATATTTCATGCAGCAACATTTTTACTGATATGGCCTGGAAAGCAAGGGACATAAAGGAAAGAATAAACAAATGGGACCTCATCAAAATAAAAAGCTTCTGCATGGCTAAAGAAAACAGTATTAAAATAAAAAGAGAACCAACTGTATGGGAAAACATATTTGCCAATGATACCTCAGACAAGGGTTTCATCTCCAAAATATATAAAGAACTCACACGACTCCACTCTAAGAAGACAAGCAACCCAATTAAAAAATGGACAAAGGACTTGAACAGACACTTCTCCAAGGAGGACATACAGAGGATCCAGAGACACATAAAAAGATGCTCAATATCGCTAGCTATCAGAAAGATGCAAATTAAAACCACAGTGAGGTACCACTTCACACCAGTCAGAATGGCCATCATAAACAAAGAAAGCAACAAACAACAAGTGTTGGAGAGGTTGTGGAGAACAGGGAACCCTAGCGCACTGTTGGTGGAAATGCAGACTGGTACAACCACTACGGAAAACAGTATGGAATTTTCTAAGAAAACTAAAAATGGATCCACCTTTTGACCCAGCAATTCCACTTCTAGGATTATATCCTAAGAACCCTGAAACACCAATCCAAAAGAACCTATGCACCCCTATGTTCATAGCAGCACAATTTACAATAGCCAATTGTTGGAAGTAATCTAGGTGCCCATCTGTAAATGAATGGATCAAAAAACTATGGTAGATTTACACAATGGAATTCTACGCAGCAGAAAGAAAGAAGGAGCTCCTACCCTTTGGGACAGCATGGATGGAACTGGAGAGCATCATGCTAACTGAAATAAGCCAGGTGGTGAAAGACAAATACCATATGATCTCACCTTTAACAGGAACCTAATCAACAAAACAAACAAACAAGCAAAATATAACCAAAGACACTGAAATTGAGAAGAGGCCCACAGTCACTAGAGGGGAGAGGGGAGGGAATTTTGGGGGAAAAGGGGAAGGGTCTGCAGGAACAAGTATAAAGGGCACACAGATAAAAACTAGTGGGGGTGGAAATGGGAGGGAGGGGGGGAGGGCTGGGGCAGTGGGCTGGGATGGGAATAAAAGACAGAAAACTGTACAAGAACAACAATTAAAATAAATTAAAAAAAATTCTCTTTCAAGTCTTTATGCTAACAGAGGGGAAGAGGCGTGCATAATTCCAAATGACAATCTTCCTCTTTCAGAAACTTTCATAAGATTACGGGACTATTGGATGTGCTGCGAGTTCATGTCTCACTTGTTATATATCACCCTGTGTCAGCAGAAATGTCCTACGAGAAATTAGCAGTTCCCAAGGTTCTCCATTCCCACCTTTGCTTGGTTCTCTCCTGCAATCAAACTCCAAGATAGAAATAGTTCGCAAATTTAAAAAAAGCCTCTTTTTGGTTCACATTTTATCATTTCAACTTCTCTGATTTTCCCTGCAGGTAGGTAAGTTAGATGCACAGACAAAACTTCAGGATACCAGGACACAAAGAAGGCCCCAGCACCCCTTCCTTTCACTTTAACCCCCCCTGCCCTCTGCCTACTTAAGATCATGATCTGGGGCCATTGCCTCTCCATCCTGAGAGAGAATGTTCTCCAGGGCAGGAGGACTTCATAAAGTTGTTACAATTAAGCAGGAATGCAATTATCTGACATATGACTCCTGTGAAGAAGAACTTTAAAACAGAGGTGGGGTGTAAAAAAAAAATGCTGGAAACTATACAAGGGCCACAGGACTAAGAATGAGTAGTGATAAACACAGCTAACTTGCCCTAGACAGAGTAATGCATACTTGGGTGGGAGGTGGGGTGTGCATCCCGGTCTGTCTGGACTATGGACAGGAAATGGGTTGGGGGTCTCCTGTGGAAGGTGGGGACATGTTTTTACCCAAGGTGGTTCAGGGCTCCATTTTGGCACTGCTGCAAGGCTGTAACCACCACATGGTTACAGCCTTCAGAGCCTGGATGAGCCCCACAACGCCCTCAATGACCACGGCAGCTCACTGCCTGGACCCCTTGCTCCTGTCTGTACCAGGAGAGAGGATGGCGTTACGCTTGGGAGGACGTTCTGTGGAAGACACAGGAGGTTTCCTGTTGTGTCAGTTAAAAGGGCAGTGGTGACTTCATGGTGAAGATGAAAATGCGGAGAGCATGTTTCATCTTTCTTGAAGTACTGGATGAATATGTCACTTAGGAGAACAGCAGCAACAACAAAAACATTCTGAAATCAGAATGTTCAGGGGAAAGAAGAATTTGAGGACTTTATGAAGAATGAGATCTGAGGTATAATGGTAAATTATAACAGTACTGATTAGTATTTTTAATGCAATTTTAATTTAATAAAAAGCATATTGTTGTTTTACTATACCACTGGTCATTCAGTCTGTTTTTTATTTGATGATTTATTTTGCCCTAATTAATAGTATCACCTTTTCTGTTTTGAGTACATGGCATAAATGAATGTTGACAATTGCTTTTTTCCCTATTTTTGCTAATACTCAAAACAGAATTCAAATTGGCAGGATACCACTAGATGGCACTAGCTACTTTAGCTTTCTGCCTTGCAAAGAACAATTGTGATTTTTAGGTTTTCTAAATTCTGGTCAAAACAGATCACTCCACAATAACAAAATAAAAATTAGGTTAGGCTATAAATTATAATTCCCAATCTCTTTTTTTCCAGGGTAAACTGCAAGTAGAAAATGTATTTGCAGATATTCGTTGAGTGCCTACTTTTAAGAAGTGGGGATTCAGAAGTGAACACAAGAGAAAAAACATTCTGCTTTTATGGAGCTGACAGGCTGACTCAGAGTTTCCTGATATGAGAGTATTGTGCATGCCCTAGGAATGTCCATTTCTAGACCTTAATTTTTAGACTTTTCGAAAGACATTTTTGATCAGGCAATAGCAGTTGAAGGCATACTTGCTAAAATTGCAGTGGCAAAAAGAATCAGTAGGTTTCAGAAATACTGGCTGCCATAAACTGACACAGCTCTGGTCTCTGGTGGAACGCCTGTGGTCCCAGAGGGGAATGAGGCCCTGGAGTTGAGGGCAGCCTCACCTTGCCCAAGGCATGGGGTAATATGGGGATTCCTTCAGAGCCACGAAGATAAACACTTGACCTTCACAGTTAATCTTCCCTCACCTAAGAAGCAAAGATATACAATCTTGCCCTTTATAATGATATAAAAACACATTTCCTCAAGGGTCTGGCCCACTGCTTTGGCATTACCAAACCAGTACAAAGAACAACTTTTTCTGTCTTCTTCTCTCCCAGTTGAACCCTAGTGAATTGTACATTTAAATGTCTTAAAATACTCCAATCATCAATGTATGTGTAGGAATAAAACATGAAAAATGGATTTTACAGTATAATTCTGGAACACATTTCCACAACTAGGTTAAAATGTAAATGCTGTGTCTCAGAGAATATGCATTTGAAATGTGGAACTCAAACACTGTCCTTAATTCTTTAAGGATTCTGTTCAAACTCTGCCAATCTACCTTAACAGAAGAACAGGTGTATGTACTTGTAGTAGCAAACAAAAATATTCCAGTACTAATAAGAGGGATTTTATTAATTTAAGTGGTATCAGTTCTTAAAGTAAGTGTGTGGCAGGGCAGGGAGATGGTAAATCATGCTTGTGTTCTGTAGTTAAATTCAATTATATTTCTAAGTATTGAAATGTTACTAATCTCTAAAGAAAAGTTTAAAATACACCTGCCTTTAAGTTTGTATTATAAGCTTTAAAATTATTTGATTAACAATCATCTTAAAATAAAATGTACTTTTCATTAATTCCCACATGCTAGATTCAATTCAAGCCTTAATATGTACTTTTTTTTGTGCCTGATTTATTAAAAACTATTTATATTGATCAAATTAACAAATTCAAGGAAGTTATTTATAACTTAGCTAAATAGGTAGAATATTTGACATAATTCCCAGTAGTCTTTTCTCATAACTGGTTAAAAAATGGAAAATCCCCTTCTACTTGTGAAAACATAAATATTAGTTCTAAAATATTTCTGATGAGCAATTAAAATACTTTCAATCTATAGCTGAAATCACACAATTCTTTTATTTACTAACTATTGATATTTTTGGCATCTATGAAAATTCAATTCATACTTTGAAGTTGTTATAAATAATCCCTTATTTTGCCAGAAAGTATTTTCACAGTATTAATCAGAATAATTACTAATTTTTAATTCTTTTAAAAATTGATTAAATAATTTTACTAGGTGCAAATTTAAAAAGGCACAATAGGTTTTGCAATGAAAAGTGGGTTTTTTTGACACCCCTATTGGCTACTCTGTAGGCAACTACTGTTACCAGTGTTTTCTGCATTCTCCCAGAATATTCTATACTGTATCAGAACAAATACACATGGATGATGTTGCTGTCTGCAATTAACACTAGATTTTGAAAACAATTTTAGATTTCAGCTGCCTCCTATAGTATTCATTTTATTGTAAATAACTTCATTTATTTTCCATGGATAGACTTTTAAATTATTTCCATTGTCAACTATGCAATGTTGGAATAAACAACTTCATATATATGTGTGTGTATACACACACACACAAGCTTAAACATAAATGCAAGAATATGTGTATAAATACTTAGAAATAAAATTGCTTTTAAGTTATATGTGTTTTTAATTTACATGGGCGTTGTGAAAATACTGTTCTGAGAGACGACATCATTTCACACTTCAACAAAGTGTGGAGGTGCTTATTCACCACACTTCTGCCGCCCTTTGTGTTGCTGTGCTGTTTTATTTGGGTTCTGTTTCACAGGTGGGCTTAATAGAGCACCACAGTTTTAACTTGCATATCTTATTAGAAAATGGAACATCTTACCTATGTTTAAGGGCTATTTATATTTGCTTTACTATAATCGACCTACTGAGATTCTCTGTCCAATACACTGTTAAATAGTTAAAACTTCTATTGATTTTAGACTCTCTTATGTATTAAAGATAGTAATCTTACATGTATCATTATTACAAATACTCCCAGTTTATTATTTGTTTTGCTGATATTATGATTCTTATCCATGATTCCTTATTTTTATGTAGTCTTACTACTATTTTCTTCAACTTTCTTTAGAAACGTCATCCTTTACTCTAACGACCTGTTAAAACTCACTTGCTAGATTTTACTTTGGTCAATGTCAGTAACGTGAGCTGGCCTCAGCCTGCCTGGGACAATGATGGGGGTGGGAGAAGGGCTCGTGTCCTCACAATCCCAGCTTCTTCATATGTCAACCTGGCTAGCCTGAGCTGAAGTCCTCCATTTTTGCATCAGACCACGATGTTGGCATTGCTGGCAAGGGATTTTGCAGATGTAATTAAAATCCCTAGGTAGTTGATTTAAATTAGTTGATTATTTTGGGTGGGCCTGGCTTACCCAGTTGAGAGTCCTTAGAAGAGAGTTGCCGCTTTCTGAGAGAGAAAAAGGCAGGGAGGTGCACAGCCAATCCCTGGCTGTGGATGACAACTTCAGTTGTGCCTGAGGGGTCCCATCCTGTCCTGACTGTCTCTTCCTCATGGCCTGCTTATCTAGCCCCTGCAACTGTGTATGGTAAGTCCTTGTGTTAAATCTATATATGTGTGTGTTAGTGTATATGCATACATTATACATATATGTGCGTGTAGATATTGTTATGCGTGTACATGTGTGTATTATATATGTATCTGTATGTATGTGAGGGCATGTCTATTTTATGCATAAATCTTTGACTGGTCACACTCCCCTGGTTGAACTCTGAATGATGATACACCTGCAAACCACAGAATTAAGAAAAATGTGGAATGCTGTGCCTATTCTGTTCGCAGTGAAACTGCTCACCTCTGGACTGCTCCTGAGCTGGGGGATGTTGGCACACAGGCTTTGGGTCAGTATAAAGAGCATGATGAACAAACAAGTACTAACTGGAGGTGTGGCCCTTGTCCACAGTGGGCTTCTCTGTGGCTGCCAAGCTGACCCTGTGAGTGGAGTGGCCAAGGAAGCTGGGGGAGAAAGGGGTTTTGAGGCTGCTGATGGGACACCAGCCACACTGTGTGTCCTGCCCTGTGTCATTCTGTGAAGCTTTGTCAAAGCAGCATTCGATTAAGAACTCTAGTATCTTGGGTTTGACTGCCATGCCATGGTGGAAAGTCACTAATGTGAACTGAATTTGTAATCACAACCTTGAAAGGATGATTTATAACAGAAAAGTACCCTAAATCAGAATACACTTTGAATCACCTTAGTTGATGGGGCACCATCTGGCCTATTTCCTACAGAATTATAGTCCTATCAGGTGCCATCCTGGCACCAAGTGAAGCCCTCTCCCAGGGAAGGGGCGAATGATGACAGGAGGCCAGGGCCAGGTGGGCCAGAGGTGGCAGCAGTTGAGGAGTTTGGCTTGGATCATGGGGAAAGTGAACCTTTCTAAATTCTAAGTCTTAGTCCTCTCCTGGCCCTGATCTTGAAATAAACATCAAATTGTGGAGCAAAAGGAACAATGACATGGAGAATGTATCACCTTGACAACCTGGTCCCCTACTCCTAACATGCCCTCTTATGGGCAGCCCTCACTGTCACCCCCAGAAGTGACCCTTCTGTGGGCTGATACACACTGACTGGGAGTGCAACATTAAAATAAAATTATTATTCAGGTTTATCACATAACTTTCCCCTCAGGCACCACCTTAAATTCACTTCTGTATGGTCTATGTTCTATGGCCAACAAGACTGAGAGTGTCTTGAGTATGACTGCCCTCTTGGGAAATTTTTACTAAACAAGATCTCAGTGCTTTTATGCTTTTATGGGCTGGCATCCCAAAATACCAAGAATTTATTTATTAAAAATTGTGTATTTATTCTGACATGTTTAAACTCCAGTAACCTTCAAAGTACTCTCCATTTGATGCAATACACCTATCAAAACATTTTTTTCCACTGCTCAAAACAGGTTTTGAATTCATCCATTCTGATGCCTTTTAGTCTTTCTGCCATTTTTTGTTTCACCTCTTCTACATCAGCAAAATCTTACTGCCTCATCAACAAAACTGGTATTTCTAACCTATAATTCCATCCCATCTTTATATATGTTATATTTAAAGTTCTGTGTTGGAAACTTACAGCCATAATGAAGTTATTGAAGCACTTTAGGAAATATACACACTTAGGCCTTCACTGTGCAGTACTCACAAAACCTTGGTGTTTCATCTACCAACACGTGATTTATAACATCAGTTACCATAATACTGCAACACACAATTCTGGCAGCTCTAAAGTAACTTGGCTCGCTTGGAAAAGATTTTCCAATATGAGAATCAGCTCCCACTTGTCATGTTGACAGAGATGACTTTCAAGCACACATATCAGCATGTGCATAGTGATGGACTTTGCAGCAAAGTGGCCACGACCCACATGAAAAGCACAGTGTGTGCCCAGGTGGACTGCCCATGAGGGCTACACGTGGCAGAGACATGGGCCAGAGCAGCAGGAGGGGCAGGGCAGCGCACACAGAGGGCAGCCAGCGGGCGGAGCACAGGTGCTGAGTGCAGGTCAGTCCTACCACTTAGGGACAGCAAGCAGGGGATGTTTTAGCACCTTTCTGTGGCCAGGCTTTGGGAAGGAGTGTAATCTGAGTCTTGAGATTATTCCACCCGCTGACCAAGTCTAGAAACCATAATGGCAAAGAGGAACAGTAAATATTTCAGAAAACAAATAAGGCTAAGTACATAACATGCTATTTTAAGTTGCTTTATAACCATAATGCCAGACCCTCCAGGTTTTGCTGATGTGACTCAGTTGATCATTAGGAATATTTCAAGGAATGCTGAGAACCTGAGCAGGAGGACCTGGAAGAGCATTTGAGTACTATTTCTCACAATAGGCTATAAAACTAGAGCTGTTATGTTAAACGGCCCATGTTGCATAGAGAATTATTAAGTCACAAACTAAAGTAAATCACTGTGAAGAAACGAAAAGATAATTTGCTCAATTTTTTTACTTGTTCAAGGTGACAGTCCCATGTGCTTGTGGGAATTCACTGAGTTAAACACTTAGGGCACATTCATTTATTTTTTTCTGTATATGTCTCATCAGTCCATAAAAAATTGTTCCAAAAAACCCTAACTTCTTGGAGCCAGCAGATGATATATAGCTAAATATAGGGCTTGTTATTCTTTTAGTTCTCAGCACCAATTTATCCTTGAGGACAAAGAATGGGTCTCTAGGCAAATACATGGTATAGCTGACAGGCCCAAGAGCCATGAAAAGAATAAAATAAAATGACCCCTTAAAAGTGCCATATTTTAGATATTGACCTTAAAGTTCACTGACAGTTTAGCAAATTCCAGGTCCCCTAATCTGGGGACAGGTGCTGCTCCTGGAGAGACCCCAGTTTCAACTGCACAACTTCTGAGCAGACCCTGGTCTCCATGGGGCCAGAAACTTCATTCTGCTCTCTGCAGACTTTTTTAAGGGCTAGTAGTCAAAAAGTGAAGTGCAGAGCACACAGCCCACAGAGAGGTCATTGCTATACTCCATGGATGGCATGAAAGGGAACTGAAGGTCCACAGTGAGGTCCTCCAGGAGGAGCAGGAAACCATATCATGCTTTGAGTCTAAAACTGTGTGGCAGTGCATCACTGTCGGAGGGAGGAGGGGCTGGGATCCTCTCTCTGTAGGGGCACCAGGCATACTTTGGGCAAACCCATATGGAGAAGTATGGATGGGCCACATTCTTACCTCCTATTGACAGGGCAGGGGAAGTGGGTTCTGACTTAGTGTGTGAATCTACACTTCTCTAGGGCTCTTTTCCAATGCCACCTTTTTAGCCTTCCTCAGCTATGCTACTCTCAAGCTAGCTCTCCTCGAAAGGGCAAGGCCTCTAATAATAATGTCTTGGTTGATTTAACCAAACAAACTGGGCAGAAAACATCACTGAGACATCATAATGCCAGACCTTGTTGTTATACCAACCAAGGTCACATGGATCATGCTCATGTGCCCACACAAGGGCTTCAAGACTGAGCCTGAAATCTGCCAGGAAGCATATTTCTGAGTTAACATTGGGTTTCATGGTCATTTTGTATACTTTCAGCAAATGGAGAGAATTTAACCTACCAAAAAAGTTAACTTGGCTAGCTTGGAACTGGAATCAGGCTGATTCTAGCTGACATCGGCAATCCCAGTTTATCAGTTTGATAAAACGACAATCACCACTACTCCTGTTAGCCAAAACACGCTTTCCATCGCACTAACATACAACTGCTTTACCTCCAGTGCTACTTCTAGTAACACTTACCGCCGGATGGAAACTTGGAAGTTGTGGACGACTTCCAGAATTAGTATTTCCTGGTGAGAAAGAGGGATGATTACTGCTCTATCAGTGAAAACTGTCACGTATCCCATTCCCACAACAGATCAATCAATGTGATTATAAAATCCTGCTTCTTGAAAAGCAGGTATACTTTCTGCACATTTCTTTTTATTGTTTTACTTAACTTTCTCACCATGTAATCAGCACTAGTTTAAAAGTAAGCGGCTATTTCTTGATCAATGATATTATGTAAAATTGGAGCAATCTGACATTTACAATCAATCAGTACAAACAAGGCCTCATCTCACCTGAATTGCAACAGGCCAAATCTAAAACAAGGTTAATTACTATCAGGTTATTATTGTTATTCTCTAAAAGACTGAGATTCCAATGTCTTAGTGACTCACCCGGATCTGGGCCAATTTTTTGACATGGAACTGTAAGAACTCTTAACAAACCATCTGGTTTATAAGAATAATGTTCGACTAGCTGAAAGAGAAGAAAGTAAGAAAGTGCAATAAATAACAAAGCAGGAAAAGGAATCCTACCTGGAGCAGCTGACTCCCCTTTTGAACTTTAAAAATGATTCAAGGACAACCCTTAACAACAAGGACAGCCCATAATTTCCCTGTTGATCTGTCTGACCCCTCCCACGTCTCTCTTCCCACCCTCAGACTCAGGACAGAAATCCACATGTTGCCTTTCCTTCTCAATCCCACTCCACTCCACACTTACCCCTTCTCTCTCTCTCTCTCTCTCTCTCTCTCTCTCTCTCTCTGTCTGTCTCTCTCTCTATCTCTATCTCTCAATCTCTCAATCTCTCAATCTCTCTCTCTCTGTTTCTGTCTCACTATTTCTTTTTAGGTAGCAAGTTGCATTTACAGTATTTGTTTGTATTCTCCTACATCTGTGTGAGATTGCAAAGGTGAACTCAGCATTCAGTCATACAACAAACATTCTGCTTCTCTAGGCCCTGGGTGAGGACAAGGTAAACTCAGGCAAATAACATGTATTTCCTGCCCTGGAAGTGCTTACTTTCTTGGTGGAGGGACAAATAAATGCTTATTACAGTGCCATGGGCAAAGGCTTTGGAGGGACCAAGTCATTCAGCCCAAAAGTTTCAGAGAAAAGACATCACAGCACAGGTGATGTAGGAGTGTGGGGCATGGGAAAAGGTCACCTCTTGGAAAATAACCTTGTATCCACAGGGCATGGACATCTTTGGCTAATGGCTCCCAGAAAACTATGATTATCATGTCTAATTTCTACATTAAAAATAAATTAGTGGCAAATAGATTTATTTATACCTTATCAGAATTATGCAATATTTTTCTCATAACAGATATTTTCTCTTCAGACAATCTAAAATATTCATATCTGATATCCTCCTTTGTCTGTTTATTGGTACTTTTTTCAGTCCCAAAACAATCCTTCAATGTATAAAAGCCACTTTCCTCAAGGACTACACAAAACCAGCCAGGGGCCAGATTTAGCCCCTGTGCACCAAAGGAAGGAATGCTATTGTAACAATCACCACCTCTCAGAAAAAAATAGCACCAGAGTGGGTGGGGCTAGGGTACACAGGTACTTACACTGCTGTTGAGAAAAACACATGAAATCACATCTGTAAAAATGAAAGTTACTTCTAGCATTTTTGATGCTCTTTCTTAAACACAGTGGCTAGAAAATATACAGTGCAAAGAATTTAATTAGGGCTGAACACTACAATATGCCAGAGAAATCAATAAAAATGGGACAAAGTCTTGGGAAGGAATTTCCCAACAACTAGTGATGTTTGGCACCGTAGGTACACACAGACTCTGAAACTGTGAGTGGGCTCCCAGGAGAAAAACCACCACTGGGGAGAAGCTGGATGGCTGCACTGGTGATGGAACCAAGAGCCTTGGAGACTTTAAATGCACACCATCAATATATCATATAAGAGTCAAGAGACTTTGGTGAGAAGTTAATGCTTCAAGGCTGCATTCTCTACTCATCTCTCTCATTTTTAGTGGTCTATTTGATAGGCTGAATGCTCTTTCAAATCAATATCATTAAAATAAAGCAAAGTCTGTGGTCGATAATTAGCCATATGCTAATGAGCTACAAACCAAAAGACAAGGTCAGCATTATAACTGATATGAATAATATTGTAATACCCAGAATTTGGAGAGGAAGCATTTCTTTTACTCACTATAGCAAGAGGAACCAAAATAAATCATGTGGTGGTTACTCTAAGTGCATTAAAGGTAAGGGGGATCCCTGGTATCAGTATTTAAAAAGACGGGATTTTGAGTTGGGACCTTTCCTCCTGTTACCACATATGAGGTTCCTGGCCAGACCTGGGTGTGGATGTTTGCACACATCCCTCACTCGCAAAAGCTCAACGTAGGTGTTGCTTTCTGGGTGGCAGAGTCCCTTGGTTTTCTCTGTCTCTGCCCCACTGTAGTATACAGGATGCTTTGCTAAAATGTCATGGACAGTGGTTTCATTTCTGCACAGAGCCTGTGACTTAAAAGAAGACAAGCTACTTATGCCTGTGACAGCCCCATGGAAACCAGTGGTGAGCATGGGTTTAGTGCTCACTCTGCTAAAGCAACTCTCAAATTGTGAATTGTTTCAGGGTTACTGATAGTTGGGTCAAGATTAAACACTTCAGAGCAGAGTGGAACAGTCCTATGTAGGGGGTGGTAGGAGCACAGCAAGTGCTCCCTTCCTTCCTACGTTGTCTTACTTTCAATGGACACTCATTTTGCAGCAAGAATGCCCCTCAACACTTTATATTCAACTCGACCTCTCACTACTTAAAGACAGTATGACTGGCCATCTCCACCCCTTCTTCCCAGTCAAACACACCTTTATTTTGTGTGTATTTGTCTTAAAGGCTGTTTTCTAGTCCCTAGTACAGGGTTCCTGTTGAACTCTGAACATAGCCTTGAGTGGCACCACCCTGAGATTCCAAGTCCTGACTGGCCCTGGAGAAGATACAGAACCTTCTAGAGCCTCATTAACCTAACATGATGACTAGACCAGCACTTCTTAAATGTGGACATTGGTACATGACACCTAGACGATGAAGAGCAGGTTCTGGTTGGGCAGGTCTTAGGTAGGGACCTAGGAGGGTTTCTCTAAAAGGCTCCAAGGGTCCTGTGGCCCTCATTTCCCAGGGTGCTGTGTACCTGCCAGAGCGTGTCGAACTTCTTGCCATCTGGGATGGAGAGCTTCCCTGTCTTGTCCTTATCAATGCGGTAGTGCAGCACTTTGCCTTCATGTAGCAGGCACAGGGCATAGGACCCGTTGTTGTCCCTGGCCCTGATCCTGGAAGACAGGGAGAATCCATCACTCCTGATCCCATCCCCCACCAGAGGCACCCTGAGCAGACTGCTGGCCATGGTGTCCCCATCTCAGGGTCAAGGGCTTTGTCCACCATGACCAGTGAGGCCCCAGTCACAGCTCAATGACACCAAGAGCCCAGGACAAGAAAATTCTATGGCCTGGGGCTGGATTGCTGCCAAAGCTCAGGGGGCAAGGAGCCCCAGCTGGGCACCAGGAGAAGCCAAGGCTCTCCTGAGGCAGCAGCACCTCTTGGGGTACCAGTACCTGAGACTTACAGGGCCCTAGAGCTGGCTGGCTGGGGGTCTGTGGAGCTCTTTGACTCACCTCCTTTCTTCCCTGAGGTCAGAGTCCCAGCCAGTGCTGTTCCCAGCCTAGGAAGTGCAGGGTGGGGGTGTTTCAAGGGCATTTTGACTAGGAACTTCTGGACCACAGATGGAGAGGTTTGAGGGCTCCCACTTCCAGGGTCTGCTCTCCCTTCTGTAGGAAGGGGTGCAGTGCTGGGAGTTAAACTACTGTTGCATATGACACAGTGCGATGAACTCATTAAGAAAGAAAATGTCATCCACTGAGAGTTGGAGAAAGGCAGGCAAAACCAGAGCTGCGCTGGGCTGAGCTGACTGCCCTGGCTCTGATTCCATAGCCTGGTGGGGTTGATGTGAGACACCCCCTCACCTTATCCCAGGGAATGAGAACTGTGAGTCCAAGAACCAGAAGGGAACACACACTACAGTGCACAAGAGGGGGGACTTCTACCTACAGGGAAAAGAGAGGCCTGCTGGGAAAGCCAGGTGGGGGTGCTGCAAAGGCACAGGTTAGGTGTGACCCCTCCAATTTAGCTGCTTAGTCACAGTCATCCTCAGCCCATTTTCCCATTCTAGCAACTTGACCCCTTTCGATCATGAGATCTGAGAAAGGGTAGGTCCCGGAGGTCCTAGAAAGCTGTCAACCCTGGCATTTTCTAAAATGAGGGAACTGAGGTCCCAAATGTTAAGTGCCCAAATGCACTATATTTAGGGAAGAGTTCAAATGTGCTAACCTGCCAGGAACTTCTGTATTTGGGGAACATTTGTGATGACTCCTCCCAGCTGCAAGAGGTCACCAGTACAGGGTCACATGAGATGGGCTTTGGAAATAGATATGGTCATACTTTCCTGTCCTCAGTCTTGTAGATTCATCTCAAAAAGCTAACCAAAGACCAGAGAGCTGAGCTGTGTTGTGTGGGATGGGAGTTTTGTTTTAAAAATAAAGTTCTTTTCAAGTTGTGCTCGTCTGTGCACAACGGACGGATTCCCTGCACGCCTCATGGCTCAGGGCAGCTGGTGTGGGTGGAGAGATGTGCACAGGCCCTCCTGGGCCTCAGCAGGGGCCAGTTCTGAAACCTCTGCACTGTGACAACAGCTCCTTCCTCCTGACCTTGAGGGGTCACCAGCACCCTGAAGCGTAAGCTACACTTCCTGGTTACATGGCCTATGAAGGCCAGTTGGTCGCTATCAAACTAAGAACCAACCATACAGAAAAGGCAAAACCTTTTTGTATGGGGGAGAACTGAGTCTATTTTGTAATGTGGAATATGGCACTACTTAAATTTTGTTTATTACAACACATAAGCATTAGTGAGAAGCAAATACGACAGTTTTCAAATATAGGGAACTGTATAAATTCTTAATAGTAACCATTAAGAATTTATGCATATACACACGAAAGGATAATGGGAGCATAAAGTTCAGAGGCCATTCCAAATGTCACTGTCCTTGATTTACAGTCCTTCACATCTTTGACTTCTGAGGGGTGGAGCAGTAAACGGGACCTGAACTCTGTTTTTCAGGTTTATGTCTAATCTCCACCACTCCATCTTGTCTTGTACCTTCACTGACTTTTTCTCATTATAAAACTGAGGCAGAGAATCACAGATTTCCCAGGAACATGGCTGCAGTCACTTCATCAGAAATCTGGGATATGCCAATTAAGACCACACTGGAAAAGGGAACCATGGCATACTGTTCCACATGGCAAACATTAAAAGACTTATCATATTAAGTGTTGCTGAGAATGGGGGCCACAGGATCCTCTGTATACAGCCAGTGGGAGTGTGAATCTAACCATTTTGGAAAACAATTTGGAATTTTCTACTGAATTCTAATCTATTCACCCTTTTTGAGTCAGCAATCCACTCCCAGCTATACAAAATTTGTGTGCTCTGCACCCTGAAAGTACGCTGGGATGTTTACAGCAGTTTTATCTGTGATCACCAAAAACGAACCTGAATGTTTACTGACTTCAGAGTGAGTAAATAAATTTTGAGATATTCAGACAAAGGAATGCCACAGAACAAAAAATGAACAAACAGCAGTGATACAAAGAAAAAATGACTTTTGTGAATATAAAACTTATCAGCATGCCACATACAAGAAGTTCCCAAACAGGCAAAAGCAAGTGGTTTTGTTCAGATGTGTTCAGGTCTTAAGGTGGGAACATAAAAAAACAAAAACAAAACTAAAACAGGAAGAAGAAAGTGAGGGCATGCTGGACAAAGAGCCCAGGAAGTGGTGTCCTCCAGGGGCGGGGTATGAATAGGGACCTTCTGAGATGTTGGTGTTTTCTTTCCTGACTCCAGTGGTGTTGGCTCTATTATTGTTCAGTAAGATGCACAGATAAAGTGACACACTCTTTTCTGTGTTTTATATTTCACAATAAAAATGGTATAAAAAGAGAGCTGGTACAGGTGGAAATGGGGTGTCTTCGCTTTTGGACAAGTGACTGCTGCAAAGACACACACAGTTCCCAGAGAAGAGCCTCCCTCCTGGAGGAGAGTTTCCCTCCTGTAGCGCCAGCCAGACAGCCTGGCCAGTTCCCAGGACAACAGGGGTGACAACTACCCTGTGAGCACACTCTAAGGATGGCAGACACAGGGACTGGCTGCGGACATGCAGCCTGAACAGCCCCCCAGGCAGCTGGCAGGAAATGAGGGCACAGAAGGGAAACCCACAGGCCCAACAGCTGTAGGTGGCAAAGACCAGAGGCTTGGTGACATTAACGGCCAGCAACTGTGAGGTGTTTGCTGGCTGCAGTCAGATCCTGGACTGGGCTAGGCTACTTTTAATCTAAAATATGGGAAATATGGTTTGGAAGCTAAAGCAGCTTCTTTTTTTAGCTCCCCATTTCTCAGGAAAGTGCCCCTCTGCCCCACACACCCACCAGGTTTGTCACACAGACGCCCAGAGAAGGGAAGAGTGAAGTCTAGTCTTTTTGATGTCTCTCAGGGCTGCTGCCTTCCAACCTCAGTGTCAATGGCCTCAGGCATGTCTACATAAGACCTAGAATACTTTTTCCCAGTGATTCTTTTGGAAGAGTCCAGCTCATACAGGTTTGTGTTTTGCTACTATGGAGCATGGGATTTCAGTGCTTTGAAATTTCAGTGCTCCTATGGAGCTAGGCTGTGAATTTTCTTTAACTAGCCTTGAGACATCTGGATGTCATGTGGCATGCACACTCCTCCTGGAGAGAAGAAAGGGAAGCCACCTTCCTCCAAGGTGGACAGCCTTAGGCTCTGCGATGAGTGGTGAGATGGGGAGAGTGGTCATTCTGAGAGAGGTTGAACAACATACCTTTCTGAATGGGATAGGATGTGTGGTGGTGATACCCAGACACTGGCAGGGAAGTGAGAACCTGGAAGGTGGGAGGACCCTCCAGGCAGCTTCTACCCACCAAGGTCATAGGACACTGAACTATGTCTGCTGCAGACAGAAAAGAATAGCTGGGGAGGAGGGGACAGTTTGTGGGAGTGGCATGCTGGATAGTGTGCATGCTGATACAAAGACGAGAGTCCCCTAACCCAGGAGAGGTACCAGCCCTAATGATTCACTAAAGACAAAAGAAAATGCCACTTCTGGGTGCTACTGTTTTTACCATAGTAAAATTTAGGCACACGTGCACTGCATACACATAGTGAAAGCAGATCAGTACAGAATACAGATTCATATCTGGGGCCATGCCAAGCTTCTTTCCCACAACTGCCTTTTTAAAGATTGTATCACAAATTTCCCTCTCCATCTCCCTGGGCACTAGTTCATGAGGTGGAACTAGGTCACTATTCTGTCAGTTTCATGGGGACCTTGATCAGACTACTGAACTGACAGTGACATCAGTCCACAAACCCTTTTGAACTTTTTACTTCAGATGGGTTGGGGCTATTTATGTTAATCTGTGGCTATAGAACAACACATGTCAAATAAAATGGTGTACTTTGATCATAGCACATGAAGGTGCTGGAAGAATTTAGCTTTTATGGTCATATCCGAGGCTCAAGACAGCCATATGCTGTCTCATTCATCAATGAACAAGGGTAACATATTTTCTAAACCCACATTTGCTTTTTAAATTTAAATATATAGCAAAAAGAGAGTTGAAATTTGAGCAGAGAAAAGTGAGTGGCAAATAAAGCAGAAAAAAAAAATAGAGAGAGAGAGTGAGTGTTTGGCCTAAGGTCCAATACCAGTACCACCACTGGACAGAGGGGCAATGTACTAGGCCAGCAGCATGGTGCACACCTGAACCTCAGATTCCCACATTAAAGCACATGCCTGTGAAGAAGATAACCTCTTCAGCTCTGGAGAACAGCATTCTCGATGCAGGATGCTCCAGATACCCAATGACAAATATTAATCAAGTGCAAGCTCAAAAAAGTCACAAAAAATGTAAGGAAATATGAGTTATGAGAGAAGGAGTAGGGAGAGAAAGTGAGTGGGAGATAAGAGATTTATATCTATTCCCAAAGACTTTCAGCACTGTAGTCATCAGGTATGGAATACAGAGTAACTATGTATGAAACTTCAAAGAAACAAAAGATGGAATCACAAAAAATAGCAAGCAATAAGATATCCTCAAAAATGCTCAGAGATATTTTAAACAACAG
The DNA here is from genome assembly GCA_004027475.1 of Anoura caudifer. NCBI lineage: Eukaryota > Metazoa > Chordata > Mammalia > Chiroptera > Phyllostomidae > Anoura > Anoura caudifer. Next base: position 74,602 of record PVKU01001872.1, on the reverse strand, counting down.
CAACAACAACAAACTGAACTGCTAGAAATGAAACAAACATGTAATTGGTGGGAAAAAAATTCAGTGAATGAGTTTAACACCAACTTAGACATAGATGAAGCAAAAATTAATAAAATGGAAAGCAAATTTAAAGATATTAACATAATGTAGCACACAGAGAAAAGGCAATACAAAATTAGAAAAATGTAGAGGATAAATTGAGAAGGTCTAACATATGTTAATAGAAGCTTCTGAAGGAATACATGGTAAAAAAAGAATCAACAGTAATATTTGAGGAAAAATAGCTATTTTACAGAACTGAAGAAAGAAAAGCACCTATGGTTGTAGGAAGCACAGATACCTGATCACCACTGACTTTGAGTTATACACATTACTTTGTTTATCCCCAAGACAACTCAGATAATACACTAGTTTTCCCATTTTATCATTGAGTAAACTGAGGTCAGAGAGATGCATTAATTTGTCTTCACAGATGTGTTAAGTGGCTCGGTCTATTGGACTTCATGGCCTGAGTTTCTCTACTATTGCACTTAAGTTTCTACAAACAGAAGTAGTATTAAGGTATGTATATCAACCAGTCAAATAATACAGTATTTGGGTTGTGCTGCAGGACCCTCAGAAGTGACAATTTTCTAGCGCAATTATGGTTAGAGACTGTCCAGTGAACTCTGAAAATCTCAAATGATCACTGTTCCTAATCTAGCATAGGTAGGTAACAGGCTTCTCCAACAGGATCCAATGTGGTCCTCAGACCAGCAGCATAAACATCACTAGGGAACTTGTAAGAAATGCAAATTCTTTAGCCAGTACCCAGACCTAGTGAGTTAAAAGCTCAAGGAGGGGGGTGACCCAGCAATCTGTGCCTCTAACCAGCCTCCAGGTGGTTCCCACACACAGAGAAGGCTGAGAACTACTGCTTGTATCATCTCCTCTGGATTTTGTATCCATCTTGTGAAACACAACGGAAGGTATAGCTCTCTCATTTTTCATCCTTCATCCTAGTTTACATTTGTTCCTTGCTCATAAGGAATACAAGTGTACATTCTTATAAGCTATCTCACTGTCTGTAAAATGTGCCATGTTGTGAATACTTTTTTTATGGCTACTTTATACTGAGTTGCACTTGCACTGGAAAACATTCCTCATACCTATTTTCAATGCGACGCATCCACCTGCAATCCAGTTCACCTGTTGGGGCAGAGGCAGAGGGAGGGTAGGACATTGGTGGAAGGTATTGTTCTAATAGTTAAGGGTGACAAGTATGTCCTCTGGTGTCCCTGGGTCAGGTCCATCCTGGACAAGGACTACATGGCCCTGATCTGCACTCTTCTGATTCTGGGTGGAAATAACCCTTTTCCTTAGAGAGACTTGTCATTGAATCTTCTAGTCGCTAGTTGTGTACAGAGCAGTGTACACTTTTGCTAGACCATCTACACATCTTGCTCATTGCTTCAATGGCAGGGCCAAAAATAAGAGGCATAAATGGATGAGTGAATTGTGTGTATGTGTGTTGAAAGGACAGAGAGAATGGAAAAGGATATGGTTAGGAAGGGAAGGGAGGAAGAAAGAAAATCATGAGAACTACCACAGAGGGTATGACTCAAAGATCAAAATGTTGACTTCTCCCTGAAAGTGACAGGGGAAGAAAGGTCAGGGGGCACCTGAATTTCAGATGCAGAGCATGTAAGCACAGGCCTTGCAGACAAATCAATTGTGGGGCCGGACTACTGAGTGCCTCTGTGGGGTAAGCCGCACTTGTGCTTCTGCACACAAGGACCAGAGGCTTCTGGGGATGGTCTTAACTAACATACAGAGCTGTCATGGGAAAGGAGAGTATCTAGGGGGGAAAGGAGCATGTCTAGGGGTCCTACACATTGTGCAACAATCACAGGGCAGCACCGTGAATGAATCAGTGAAACGCACAGGCCATAGCTCCTAGTACCTTGCACACTCCTCAACTTGTGCGTCTCTCAGATCACTGACTTCAAACTCCTGGACTTCCTCTCTGCCTCAGTTTCTCACCATCCTTGCCCTGCCCACATGACCAGCTATCACATGGGCAATGTTCTCTCTTAACTCCTGCAAACTTCTGTGCGTGGTCTAAGACTTGCATCTCAGCCACCTTTCCCCAGCAGGACCCACAGGATCACTACCATGCCCACTGCAACCCCTGCCCCCCACCTGCTCTCCATGCTCTGAAGGCCATCCAAGAGGTCAGGGTCTTTCTCAGAACCTGACAAATCTCCCAGAGGTGACTGGCCCAGTGTTTGGCCCAGGAGGCTCTGCATGGCAGCACGCACTCTCCATCCTGCCACCAACCAGGAAACCCCACTCTGTGACCTCCTTCTTAAATCCCCTTCACCTTCTGTCTCCATGGCAACACTGGCCTGGCACTCAACAAGCATTTCCAAAGTAATCTATGCAGTCAGCACCTTGAACTCCCTCTTGGCTCTGTAAACTTTATAAGAACTTTAGCCAAAAACAATAAAATATTTACCTGGGTACTAAACACAAAGAAAGTGACTATTCCATTGTTTTTTCTTTTATAGGACATAAAATTTTTGGAGCATTTTCATGGTAAAATACTTTACCTAATGAAACACAGAGCAGGGCACATTACATTGAGGGGATGAGATATGCAATTGGAGAAGCACTTGTGCACAAGGGCTGCGAGCTGCCCTGTGTGAGCTACATGGGGAGGGATTTCTGCCAGGGAGGATCAGGGGCTGCAGCCGGGCCCAGCAGTGCAACCACATGGCTTTGGGGTTTTGTCCTAAGAATGTGCATGTATTTTTTATAACGAGTTGTGAACCTAGAAGAAGGGCTTAGTTTTCTTTCTCTTATAAGTGGAAAAAATATTAACAAATTATTATTAAAGGAAGAGGTAGTCAAACACTATGCAGTCAAAAAAAGGAAAGAAAAGGTGCTACTGAGAGGTGTAAGGAAGTTAAGTAAAAAATTATATATTTTTTCTCTAAATTTTGTGTTTGTAGTATTTACCAGCCTCTAAAAATTTGTGATCTTTTTCTTATTCTAAAAGTATATTTTATACCTAATTTTGTACTTTTTAAAAAGAGGGCCTTCAAATTGTATATACTTTGAACCCTACCAATCCTGGATCCTTCCCTCTGGGGGAAGGAATTCATAATTCTTAGAAAATAAGCTTTGTTTCCCTTTTCTAACAAATTTGCATTTTAGTCACACCAGAGCTACAACTAATTTCTCAAAATGGCCAACTGTATCATCACACAAGGCCTCAGAGAACCAAAGGTATACACCCCTAACAGCACCTGTCCCTGGAGTCACTCATGCAGCAGAGATCTGACTGCCCCCCACAGGACCTGGGCTGGGAATCCCTGTCTGGTGTTCACATGAATGCATAGAGTGAGTGTACTTACTCCCAGACTCCCCACTGTCTCTTCCTACATCCAACCAGACAAGTCCCATTGAACTTTAGTTGGATCTTCCCTAATACATGATCCAAAATGGACAGACCAGCTTGCCCAGAACAAGTCCTCCCACTTCCAGTGAGCTTCCCAAGCACACTCCTGCCTCAGAGCACCCACAGGTGCTATTCCCTCACTAGATGGCTCCCACTGCCTTCAGGTCTTTGGTCAAATTTCTGCTTCACAGCAAGGCCCTTCCTTACCACCCAGCATGAGACAGAACCAGGTCCCTGGCCAGCATGCTCTGTTCCCTTCTCCATATGCACTGACATCCTGTGAAGTTCCCATTCAATGGCTCAGTGTCTGTATCTGCCACTGAGATGCAGGCTCCATGAGGCAGATGCTGGTGTGGCTTACGTCTCCACCCCCAAGGCCCAGAACAATGTTGGCATTTGGTGCCTCACACAACTATGGACACCAGTAAATATTGGTGCAAAGAGGGAAAATCCAATTTAAATGGTTGGAAAGTAGGCAGGTAACACATTCTTTAGGAAAATGTGAATGAGGCCTGAGAAGAATCAGTGGGGAAGGAACTGACAGCTAGCAGAGCCCCTGGGCAGTCCCAGGGCAGGCACTGCTTGCAGCATCCCTTGTCTAAATGGGGAGTGGGCAGCCCTCTCTGACTACAGCGGATCCCCAGCGACCTGAGGAGTGGGCATCTGAACCAGCAGATGCTTGTTGTTTAGATTATGCAATTTGGGGCTGGTAAAACACCAGGATGCTATGTACATAGTCCCATGACATTTGTGTTGGAAATTATTCCTAAGAAGATGGTAAAAGTCCAAACTCAGGTGCTACACCAAGAAAAAACTATCTCCCAGAGCACGGAGTTTCTGCTGGCAGCCCTTACTGCATCCACTACATCATCAATTCATTTACTGCTAGTACCAACTTGGCTCTCTGCACTTATTTTTAGGATTACTTTGTTTAAAAAAGTATGTGTTTAAGATCATTTCTTAAATAGTAAGTATTATGGCAAAGTCTAAGGAAAACTGTTTAAATAGATACTTCAAGACAACATATTTCTAGGAAATGGTTACAAAGTCAGCTTGGTACGACTGCCTGTTCACAGGGCTACCTGGCCCTTTGTTAAGTGTCCAAGGTGAGAACGGGACCCTTGTCCACTGGAACACCCAGTGAGCATCTCTGGAGGGTCACTGAACAGTGACAAACAGCTGACTGCCCTGCCTGCAGTGCGGCTGTGTCGCCTTAGTCAGGGCACCTTGGAGAATGAGAGGGACACCTGTTTAAGACAGGTCGTTCCCTTCTCTTGACCACAGACCCTGCCCAGAGGTGGCCGGTAATTCTAAGACCTCAGTACTGAGGTCTACCTTGACCACTAAAGATAACAATAAGCAGGACTTGGGATGCTCACCTCATCCCTGAGATGATAAGGCTGAAGTCCATAAACCAGCTTGTGATCAAATGCCTGCATTATCCTTCCCATGAGCTACTCTCAGTGAACTTTCTCTAATATCTGCTCTACTGGCACTTAGTTCCAAGTAAAACAGAAGTAAAGTCTAAGATCTTCAGGGAAATGTGAGTGAACAAACTGTGGTATGTTTGGCTTAAATGAATAGCCATGGATATTGCTATGCATCCTGTATTTGCCATTAAAAGCAGACTATGAGGCTGAAAAACATTGTATCTTTAAATTATGTCCCTCAGTGCCCAAGAAAACCATTCACTTTGGGGCCCGGTGATGCAAAACAAACACTGAATTACAAGGGACAGATTTGACTGGAAACATCTCCTGGCAGGCCAGCGCGTGTGGCTCCTTCCTGAGTTACATGGGTCTAGTAATGAAAAGCCTGAGTAACCGGATAGTCCGAGCAGGCCTGGAGGTATGAGTGGGAGGAAAAGACATAATACTTACAAAAATTTTCCATTTGTCTTTGATCCTATCAGGACAATTTGCTCAGATTCATCTCGAGAGATTTTTCCGTGGAACCAGGGCATTTTCTCATGGGCCGTGGTGGCGATCAGCTTCTCCAGCTGAGGCTTCTGGCTGATAATAGCCTGCTCCAGAGCTTGGCCCTGCCACGATGGGGGAGAGCAGAGCAACACTGCGTTAAATGAAAAAGGGCAGTGAAACCATTTCCAATCTGTTCTAAGTCCTGACATGACAAAATACAATCAAATGTGTTTGTTTGGTCATTCACTTAATAAATAAAGCCAATAAGATCTTATAGATTACTCAAATACCTTCAATGTGTAAACAGCAAAATAGACTTTACAATATTGAGATTTATTGGCCTTCTAAAAGCTGCGCTAGTTTTAGAAACCACCTGGTACAACCCACAAGGTCTAGAGAACATGCCTCCTGCCCTCCTTGGATTAGTTGTCTAGTAGAACTTACTGTTCTGTATTGAGCTTGATCATCTACTAACAATTAAGAAGCATTAAGTGTGCTTTCTTGCCTGTCTCTTAAGTCTGCACTCTGCACCCACACACACTGGTGCCTGGAACTGCAGGTGCCGTGATCACAGAAAAGTGCAAGAACAACTGGTGTGAAAACAAAAGTGGCAGAAAGGTTGACAGCTAAGTGAATTCACATCCTCATTGTTCTGAATGGGAGAGAAACACATATTCTGTACAGTAATAAATGAAGAACCAAAGTTTGATTACTTGAAATTATAAAAAGAACCACAAAACCTTTGTCTGGGTAGCTTAGTTGGTTAGAGTGTCATCTCAATAAGCCAAGGTTGCACGTTAGGTCTCCAGTGAGAGCACATACAAGAATTAACCAATGCATTCATAAATAAGTGGAAAACCAAACTGATAGTTTTTTTTTCTCTCTCTCAATTCAACACAGTTTAAATTTTTTTAAAAGAACCGCAAGAAATAAAAAAATATAACCAACACAAATGAGGAGATGGAAAGGAGGAGGGAATATGAGAATTTTCTCATGCCTCACAAATGAAGCACAAAAACCAAAGCAGTGATAGGATGCATACCAGAGAGGCCTGAAAGCATAGCAAGCAGAGGTCAAAGTGAAAAGGTCATGGGATAATTCTCACCCATGACAAAGAGAGCTGCTGACAGGGGAGCCACACAACTGACTAGAAAAGGCACTGTACTGAGTGAAAGAAGCCCATCTGAAAGGGCTATATACTGTATGAGTTCATTTATATGCCCTTCTGGAAAGGAAGAACTATAGGACAGAAATCAGATGAGGGGCTTCTGGGGCTAGGGTTGGGGCGGTACAAAGGTGCTTGATGGATAATACAGCTGTTGTATACCTTGAGTGCAACAAGGGCTACCTTATGCTATGTGTTTGTCAACATTCACAGCACTGTACATCTAAAAAGGATGAATCTTATATGCATAAATTACAACTCAATGAATCTGATTTATATAACTTTAAAAAGAGTAAAAGGGTGGTCTAACAGATATCCAAAAATGCTAATGAAAAATACCGGGCACACAGTATTACTATATGTCTGCAAGATTCAATTTAGTATAGAACATACTAAAGGAGTAAAAAGAGTCACAGAATACAATCCTCAAAAGCCTATGTAGTCGTAACTCTGTACATTTCAGCTAACAGCAAATTGTGTAGCACACACACCCAGGAAGCTCAGGAGGAATGGTTGAGCACAGAAGTCTGAGCAGGAGACCATAGGAATATGAGTTGTCACAGCCTATAGGTCCATTTTGGATAGCAAGGTGTGTCAACACACACATATTAAAGACACATCCCCTTCTCTGTGACAAACCTACCCTGTTCAAGTTTATACTGAAGATATTGCCTGACAGCTCAGAGGGATGGGTATAGAGAGATCTTACTAACAGCATTATTTGTAAACAACTAAAGTTCAATAAATTACAGCGCATAGGAGAGAATATCAGGCAGCCAAAAGAGGTTAATGAGTATGTGTGCTGACACAGAAAGTTCTGCGAGAGATGTTACGAAGCTACAAAATCCAGTGCCCATTGTGTCTAGTATAACCCCCTTAGGTAAACAAAGACCAAGAGATGCCCGTGACGTCTCTCTGCAAGGGCTCAGCATGAACTGGGTGACAGTGGTTTCCTGCGGTGGAGAAACCCACATCGCTGGCATGCAGGGGCCGCCCTCTCAACTGTGACCACAAAAAAGGAAAGGCTGCCTTCTTGGAGCAAAGCATTTTTTGGTTCAAGTTGATGACTAAGGCTGCTTATCTGAGGCAGCAATGCTTAGCTCTGCTGCACAGGCTAGGGTATGGAACTACAGGGTTCACACAAGACTGTACACAGTGGTGGGACTGGTGCAGCCCACCTGCAGGTTCCAGGTCTGCTTCACGTACTCCCGGATAAGGTTCTCCTTCAAGTCCTCGAAGGGTCCAGTCTTGGGCTGCACCCCAGGTGGCCGGTTGAAGGGCTTCTTGAGGAGGCAGATGAGGCCATCTGACTCTTGGGAGTGGTAGTGGCAGAGCTCAGCAGGGCTGGCATGTGCCCTGCCACCTGCAATGGCATAGGTCCCATTCAGCTCCCGCTCAATGGTGTAGTGGTGCGCTTTGCGCCCATGTGCCACCGACAGGGCGAAGCCACCCAGGTAATTGCGGCTCTGGCGCAGCAGGTAGAGCCCATCACTCATGCCACCCTGGACCAGGTAGTCCTCAGCTTCCTCCCGGGTGATGTTGCCAAAGAAGAAGGGCAGGTGGTCAGCCACACCTGAGGCCATGCCTGTTTCCCCTCACGGCCAAGGGCACACAGTGTCTACCTGTCAAAACAAACAGAGATATCAGTCAGCACCCCACACAGCAGAAACAGTTGTAAAACTGACCACCTTTGACACTGGAGCCAGGCCCTCCATCAGAGGAGGCCCTTTCCTTCTGAGACTTGGCCTACAGCCCTAACTAACCTGCTGTCCACCCTTCTGCACGCATAATCATTTGATTTCAAACCCACACTCTCAGTATGGAACCTGAAAACAGAACATCGGACAAACACGGCCACAGAAACTTCTGGGTTTTTTGGGTGGAGTCAGAGAATTCTAAGAGGCACATTGAAAAGAGAACTCCCACCGCGGGTCTTAGGAGCTGGTCCTGACAGTCAGCCGGCACATCAGACAGAGCCTGGATGAGCTTATGCCCATCTCTTTCTCAAGGTGCAGACAGCAGTAAGGAACATGCACTGCAGGTCAGAGCTACATGCAGTGAAGATGTCACTGTATACTCTTCACCTAAATGCTGAAGGTTTGTCTTATACATGGTAGCTAGATACTGAGGAGCTGAAGTGCTAGGCATGGGGACACACCACGTAACACACCTTTGGCCAAGAGGTGGGACCTACAAGCCTCTGACCTGAGGCATGAAGAGTGACATTCTCTCAAAACCCCTGGCCATGCGCTGTACACTCTCTCCTCCCTGCCCTCTTACACACTTCTGGGCACCCGCTTGCAACAGCCCACATTGAAGAAATAGTGGAGGTTTCACATTTGGTGAGGCATCTGTCACAGAAAAGATACTTCTTCAATAAACAGACACACACATAGGCATACAAAGACACAGACACACAGAGAAGCACAAAAACACACAGATACAGGGTAATGTGAAACAGCCTCTTCTCAACATGAGTTATCCCACAAGTGGCTATCAACATAAGCATACCTACCCAATAGAGGCAACAGATTTTTCTTTAGGCAATATTGCCAAGTCAGTGCTCCCGATGAAGCCCCTAATAACACCTAACATTGACTATCAGTGACTCATTTGTCTGTCCAGTTTCTAAAACTTCATCTCCCAAGGTAAGTACAGTCTACATTTGCACTCAAGTTGAAGAACACTCTTAACAACAAGACATCTCTGACGAGACAGTAAGCCAACACATCTCCTAGAATCACTACTACTCTTCTGGCTTCATTCTGCATTTCTGACAATCCTCGGACGCTTGCATTGCAGGTTCAGCCCTGCCCCCTCAAGAGTGAGGCCCTCAGTATTCCTTTATTACACTCTGCTCTGTCCCTGCAGTGGGTCTTTTAGAGCCTCAGTCATCCCTTGTTCTGTGAGCCCCACCTGCACTTCCAACTCTTCTCCCCTGAAGCCCAGTGCTTCTCAAACTTCCATCTGTGCACATCACCTGGACTCTGAAAATGCAGTGGCCTGAGGGACTGCAGGGCCAACAATCATGGTGATGATCATGCTGGGTCCTGATTGCATCTATAGCCAAGATCTCCACTGCCACTTGACTGCCTTCCTCACCCAGGTGCTGCCCAGCCAGGAGCCAGCCTCCTTCCGAAGTCCTTGCTTTCTTGCAGGCTTGTGTTGAAAATGGATTAGCTGTGAGCTCCATTCTCTCAGTATCCATTACTGCTGTCTGGTTTGACCACATTACCCTAGCTTCTTGGCTATAAGCCCACCAGCTGCTGGCCTCCATCCTTCCCCTCCTGTTCCTCCTCCACTCGCCTGTGGTCCCCCAGTGTCCTGCAGCATGTCCCCATCCTTCCCATCACTGTCCCTCCATGCTTGCTAGCTTTATACCTAGCAGGCCTGACCCCCAGGCCACAGCTGCTTTCCCCACATCCTTGCACTCACTCTGTTTGGCTGGGGTGGAGGGCAGATCATCTTTGAGACCTGCCTCAGATGCACCCTGGCTCTTAGCTGTCCCTATTCTCGGGGTCCTTGACATAGCTGCCACCTACCATGATCCTCAACTAAAATTGCGAGTCTTCAAGAACAATATTTTAAGTGTTAAAAAATACCTTTTAATTTATATAAATCTTAACACCACTATCATTTGTTAAATTCATCTTTTTGTCACTAACACATTGGCACTGGCCTCTGAGAGTCTGCACCAAAACCAACTAACATGAGACAAAGGCTGGGATGAGGCAGCCTGCCTGGGGCCAGTCCTTCAGGTACACTGGGGCACACCTGTAGGGCTCTGAGGGAACACTTCAGACTCATCCCTGAGCAGGGGGCTTCCCTGGGAGTGTGGAGGTCTGGCTGCACCAGGTGGTAGCAGCCCCAGGGCTGCTGGTATGACTTCCTGTGCTGAAGGTGATTTTGACAGTAGAAATGGGGTACTGCAAGGACAGCTCAAGGCACATTCTTGGGCTATTTAATTTTGGGGATAAACAACATCCATGATGCCTTTTTTATGCTTCTCAGGACCAGCTCCCACTGGCGCCCACGCACTTCCTTCGCCTGGTCTCCAACTACCTTTCATCAATACAGATCATGGTGATGGGACTGTCACCTTCATTCCAGCCACTGTCCATAGGGGCCTGTCACCATACTGTGGTTCTCAGCCCTGTTTTTTAGACAATAGTTCTCGCTCACTATGGTAAACCTCAAGTTTTGCCTTTGTGCTCAGCCTTAGTTGGGACACAACTGTCATCTCAACTGCTTCTGCCACTGTTAGGACAGGTACAGACAGCAGCTTCCTGCTGTGGGCTTTCCTCACATGCCCATCACCTGGGCCACCCCCAGGTACTCACTTAGAGGCACTGCTTAAATATGCCTTCTCCGTGGACCCAGGGAAAGTCTGTAGCCCAAACTCTAACACTCACCAGGATAATTTTCTCCTCAACAGTGCCTAGAACTTCCTATTTTTGTCTATTTTAACATTTCCAGTTATTTTTCTACATTGGTGAAACCAGTTTATTCAAAAGCTCAATACTGAGAAACAAAAGAGGTGCCTATCTGCACAGGTAGCTTGTCAGTAAGGTGAGGCTTCAGCTGGTTGTCAGGTGAGCTCTTCAACACACTGCAGCATCAGATGCTCTTCTGGGGCCTTCCTATGACACAGGTTAAATGTGCATTTCATCATGGAAAAGTGCTTTGTGACATGAAATGATGTTTAGTGATGCCTGGCTCAGCAAAGCATGCTCCCCTGCTTCATCCTTCTCCACAGCATTTCTCCATAGGCTACGATCCTTCAATACACTGTGACCTACTGCTGACTTGCTTCCTGTCTGGGTCCCTCAGCAGAAAGCCAGCTCTGGGAGGTGAGGAGAGGGTGCCTTTGCTTGCTGCCCTGTCTCAGGCCCTAGAACAGTTCCTGTACATGGCAGGTGGTCAAAAGATTTAGGATTAAGTGAAAGCTAATTTCAAAATAAGGGGTATAGAGAATGCAGTTCTGTTTTTAAAAGGTTATATGTACACACATATGTGATAAAATACACACTGAGAGTGAGAAAGGATAGAGAAAATCTGAAAGGATGGTAGGTAGTCTGACTGACTTCTTTATGTTTACTGTTGAAACCTCTGCACTGCCCCTTTGCTCTTTCCACCCATTGTCCTCTGTTCTTCCCAAGGTCACAAACCTCCAAGTGGCAAAACCCAACATCACCCCTCTGGCCCTAGCTTGCCCAACCTCCTGCAGTACCCCACTTCAGTGGGTCAGTCGCTTTTCTTTGCAGTCTGCTACCCATAACATGCCCAGGAGCTCATGTGCTCCTCTCTCCACTGTGATCCTGACCAAGACGCTACTTACCTGATGTTTCTACCGGAATGTCTGACAGACAAAGCCCTCATGCCCTCAGAATGGAGCTTTTGGTGGCTCATGAACATTCCTCCCTCAGCACCCCCTAATAGGAAATGACATGAACTCTATCTAGTAGCTTTGGATGAGATTCCTCTCCTTCACTCATCATGCATGTCTAATCCATGGAGTCAGAAAAGACATGGTTTCCACCAGATGCAACCATTCTATGCCAGAGTGGGTTCCCTTAGGTACTGTGACCTCCATGCAAGGACCTGATGCATCAGAGGCTGGGAATTGAGGAGGTCTGCTGGTCTCCAGGGAGACCATCACCTTTTTTTTAACATATATCCCAAAGCCCCGGCTTCTGTATTCCTTGATCCTACCCTCTTACTCCCATAGATGAAAGTTTGTTCCAGCTCTCCCTTCCACCAGCCTCCCTTGTGGTCCATTCCCTACAAAGCAGGCGGTGTGAGGTGGCCAAGCCATCTCCCACCTCATCACACCCCAAACCCTCCATGGACCCTACTTCCCCCCATGGGTTGGCCTGAACATCTTCCTCATCTTGCCTGCTTAAGCCTGTGCTCACCATGTCCAGCCATACAGCCTTCCTTCCTGTCCTAATGTGATGGGACCTTTCCTGACCCCAGCTTTCTCACTTGAGCCTGGTTGGTTTCTCCTTCTCAGCCGTGTGGTCTCAGATCTGTCACCTCAGAGCAGTGTCTTCTGAGAACCGTGTCTGAGGTAGCTTCATGCCCCTATTTATCTTTATCTCACCAAAGTGTTTATTTCCTTCATTGTTAAACACAAATCTGCCCTCTGGCCCCAATGTCTGGAATTATTGACCTGTACCCTCAATACTTAGGGGCTGCCCAGGTACTTACAAAATACCAGCAAAGTGGAAACACACAGATCTTTCCTTTTCAGTGTTTCTACAGTGAATGCACACTGCTTTTGCATACAAATTCTCAATGTGCATGGGCTGCTTTGCCCATGTGATGAGAATGGTGCTGGAGTCAGAGTACCCTAGACACTCATCCGATCCTCTGAGGTTCCCCAGCTGATGGAGCAACACGCCTACACAGGGCTCATTACCTCTTAAGTAGACCTGTTCCAGTCTGGGATGCACACATATGGCAGAAAAAGCTTTCTCAGCCGAAGCCCTGCCTCTCCTCAAGCCCTGCTCCTCCATCTGCCCACAGGATGCATGGAACTTACAGTTATGTTCCTGCAAACAGTCTTCAGAGGCCTGCTCCCAGCTCTGCTCCAAGCTCACACACCCTCCCTCACTCAAGGTAATTCCAGTGCATTCGCTATCCCGGTCACCTTACCACACACAATTCCATTTTCCCCAACAGCCTCTTAGAAAGGCAGCAGCTTTGATGTTGCTGCTGCCACTGAGATCTAAACACACATGGACACATCCCCCTCCTGTGTCCAAACTCTGTGGTCCACAAATGTAGCCAGGTGGCCTCAGCTCCCCCAGAAGCCAGGCCCAGCCTCAGCTAATGAAAAGCTGCTTTTCCCAATGAGGCTCAGTTTACACACTAAGACAGCTGCATCACCCACACACTCCTTTTGCTGGCGTCGCCTGTCTCCTTCATCTGCACTTCTATCTGGAAGATGGTCAGAGGCACTGGTCCCTAAACCCTGCAAGGGCCACAATGTATGAGCCTGGAGAGCAGAGGCAATCCAAAGTTCAGATTAATTTACTGTCACTAACAACATTATAAATCACGAATGATCATGGTGTCGTTTCTTTCCCTTCTTTTTCCTCTCTTCATTTTATCAATATTACTACTTGTGGCTCTAGTCATTTTCTGCATGTATAGTCGATTCTCATTATTCATGGCACTTAAATTCTATAAATTCACTGTGAACACTGAATTCTCAAATACTGAACCTTTCATTGCTCCTGGGAAAAACAGAGTTATTCCTACAAACCTGTGGTCATGACATTTTAATCAACCAGTCAACATATAACCTTGTTTTATGTGTGTTCCTATTTAAATAAACTTATTTCATGTGTGTTGTTGACTTGTTATCATTGAGCTCAGGATCAAAAGTGCTGTGATTCATGATCAAGTGAAGCTTACCGAACACATATGTTTTCTCCACGAGGCACATCTCAGCCTCCCTGCACTGAGGATCTCCAGGGAGCACTCAGTGCTATGTTTGGGGCCATTCAAACAGCATGTCACCAATAAAGAGCACAGCAAATGCAAAAAAAAGAGCAGCTCTAAGTAGACCATGAAAAGGACACTTATTTGCAGTATGAGCTGAGACAAGAAGGTATGATTCACCTCTTTTGACCTCAGCTGGGAATGTACATGTTGAGTGATTCAGATTTTTCCCTTCTCTATGCATGTTGACAAATGAGTACATAAGTGCAGTGAGTATGGATTTGGAGCTTCAAATATATAGTGGGGAGAAGGTAAATTTGTAAATGTGGATTTCATATTTAATGAGGGTCAACCATATACAATTTTCTTCTGCTCTTCCCACCCCCTGAAAAGACCCAAACTCATCTATAAGAATCCCCCATTTTACTTTGGTATAAGACTGTTTTCAAATGCAGTTTTCTTGTTTCCTAAATCTGTGTTCATTTCAGTGCTTTTAAACTTGGCATGGAACCAGAAGAAGTAGCCTGTCTTACTATTAAAACTATCTGTCCTGATTATCAGAGGCCAAGACCTGTGATTCAAGGCTTCTGCTTTTCTTAAGACCCACTGAACCATGGCACCAAACCACAGGGTGCAGCCCCCTCTCCTCCCTGTACAGCAGGGATCCCCAGCCTCTGGGCTGCAGACAGGTGCAGGCCCAGGCCTGTTAGGAATTGGGCTGAGCAGTAGGAGGCAAGCTTGAATGTAATGTGCTTAAATCATCCCCAAACCATTCTCTACCTCCAGTCTGCGGAAAAATTGTCTTCCGTGAAACCGGTCCCTGGTACCTAAAAGGTTGGGGACTGCTGCTGCAGAGGACATTTCCAATGGTGCTCAGAACATTCAGGTGGCTGCTTTCACATCACCAGCCATTCAGCCTTTCCAGATGACATGGACTAAGGTGACAGTAGAAGAAGTGAATGGGCTGCTCTGGGGAACCAATATCTGGGGATAATTTCTGCCATATCCTAACCGGTTGGGAAGAAAAATAAGGAAGATGCAAAAAGCTATCTGACCTTCTTATGGCCAAAGCCACAGAGCCACCTCAATGCAAAGTAGCCTCGATAACATCTGCCCGGGAATTTCCTCTGCAGCTTGCAGCTGAAAAATTTAAGTGTCAGGACTTGGGTAAAAGGAAAATTATTATCTGTGGGTTCAGTTAATTTGCATAAAAAAGAGGAAAGAGCCCAGCTCAGAGAGACAGTGAATCTGCTGGGCTCATCAAGGATGGCTGGTCAGTTTTAGAGATGTGACTGGCAAACTCAGCTCTGTCTGCACTGGGAAGGGATGGTTTGTTTCCTCTGCACTACTTCTCCACCAGTCTCCACATCACACAGCACGTCCATTGTGAAGCAACTGGTTATTAAAAAGAGCACTGGGCTTAGTGAATAATCAGTGAACATGGAGTCTATCCAAGGTGTCACTTGGTAATGTCCCTCTTGAGTGGAAGAGGAGCGGTGGGATTTCATCTAGTGGGTTGAGGTGACATTGATCCTGGGTGGGTGTGAGGACATCTCCCCAATGAATTTCACCCAGCCACTGTGTCCCAAATACCACATCATCACTCACTCTCCTCTGAGAAAAGATAAAAACAACACACAAAATACCTTGTAATAGACAAGAGAACATGCATTGCAAGCCGATGACAGTTCTTACTGGCTTTCTCTTCATCTGGGCAACCCACACAGGAAAGATGGACAGACAGAAAAGTGACTGATATTCCAGGATCCTGCTTTCAGTGACTTTCCAAGACACCTTCCCACTCAGAGAACAGAGGCTCCGGGGAGGCCTGGGTCCCCTCCCGGTGATATGGCTTCCCCTGTCAGATCCATATGCATTTTGCTATGGTCTTCAGCTTCAGCCCTCCCCTCATTGACAATACCTCTGCAGGGACCCTACAGCCACTGCAGAAAGCAAAACTCTGGACTTAAACAAAAAGGACACATGAC
This sequence comes from Anoura caudifer, assembly GCA_004027475.1. NCBI lineage: Eukaryota > Metazoa > Chordata > Mammalia > Chiroptera > Phyllostomidae > Anoura > Anoura caudifer. Next base: position 58,639 of record PVKU01001872.1, on the reverse strand, counting down.
TGTAGATGAAGACATCTACAGAAAAATTTTACTGACTATATATTTAAAAAATCACCATAATTTTTCTCTAATCGGTTAAAGGGTAGTTGGGGATGACTCGCTGCAAAATATTGCAAAATCATATGATAATGTCCTTAGATTTCATAAACCTGTGACATAAATACACCCAACTGTTTAAATAAGCAGTAAAGGTTATACGACAGAGAGAAAGAACTAGGCTGGCAAAGGGCTAACTCTAGCTCTTAGGGGCATGTGCTCCGTAGCAGAGCACTGCACAGGGGGGAAAAAACCCAGAGGCACAGTTATGAACCTGTTGGGACTTTAGTATCCTTCCCATGAGTTACAAAGTTCTGGGATCATGGTTCTGGATTTACTTGATTCCTATACATTTGACCTACCTTTATTTCCTGGACCCAAATACAGGCCCAGAATCAGAAGCCCAGGACAGTATGGAGTATGGGGAGAAAAAAGCCCACGAAGTGGAGAGAAGTATTTAAAAGAAGACCAGTGGAAACAGAGAGAGCAGCAGATGAGCCCCTACAAGGTGGAACACTCCCTGTTGCCACATAGCCTGTGACACCGGAAGTAGGCTTCTCCCCAGCACAGGCATGCAAAGCCAGCCAGAAAGCAGAAGTGCAGGTCTTCACATAAAGGACCTCTTTTAATTTCACAATGAAATGAAACAAGGACATCCCAAGGATAAGGACAAGGATGTGGATCCCCCAAAACAGATTCAAGTCTAAGAGCATGGCAATGAACTTGAAATACACTCTCACAAGAGTTCTTAACAAATGAACCTTGTCTCAAATTGCTAGGTGGGGCATACCAAAGAGAAATAACTCTTTGGTTATTTCACATTTTTAGAAAAGCCTTAGGAGTCAGTAATGTCAAATTCCAAATATGAGAAAATCCTATAAAGTCCTTATCTGAGATCTCAGTATGCTAACTCAAGTGGGGACTGGTAAGGTTGAGCAGGCATGATCTTTATGTCAGGATGGTGACGTGCAGGTCAGAGCTGATACGCCAGCTCTGTCTGAATCAGATCCCAAATTTCCTGGCACAAAGCTGCTCAAGGTACCAGCAAGAGGCACAGCTTTACAGAGGGCTTCTGGCAGGTGAAATCCCTCAAGTTGATACCTGAGGTGCTTTTCAAGCAGCTACTAAACATATGCATTCTCCATAGTAAGCAGGCTTTTGAATTTCTCACTCCAGGATATGTCGTCTCCCACACTTGGAAAAGCATCCAGGAGAAGCCCAGCCTGGCTTCACTCCACAACAGGTAAGGAAACATCCCTGGAGACACAAACTGGAGAGAAACCCTCTACAGACACAGGAAACTGGAAGGACTCCTGTGGATAGGTTTACTAGGATGGAGCAAGGGAACGTGTTCCAAAAGTAACAGTAGCCAACCTGCACCCCAAGCCTGAAAAAATGATAGCTCTATGATAAAAGCATCACCATTTTGTATATAATGAACTTGAACCAAAAACACTAGGACAGCCAGGAGAATGATGGTGAAGATGACAAGGATGGCAACAAGAAGCAGCTATTCCATAAACAATCACTTGCAGGGTGTCAGCTGATCTGCACAAAACCCAAAAAGTAATGGCTACTATTACTCCCAATTGGCAGACTAGATATCCATCTCAGGAGTGTCAGTTACCTCCTGAACACCACGCAGGAGCCAGTAGCAGAGGCAGTGCTGACAGTCAGCATTTTTTTTCTTTCCTGATAGTTTGGTTTCTTTTTGGCTTATTGATTTTATTTTGTATTGTTTTTAATCATTTTTATTCCCAATTACAGTTGACACACAGTATTATTTTAGTTTCAGGGGTACACCCCAGTCATTATACATTACATAACTTACTAAGTGATCATCCCAATAAATCTCACACCTGTCTGAAACCATAGTTATTAGAATATTATTGACTATATTCCCTATTTCCTATGCTGTAAATTACATCCCCATGACTATTCAGTAACAACCAATTTGTACTTCTTAATCCCTTCATTTTTTTCACCCATCCCCCTGATGCACCTCCCATATGGCAACTGTCGAAAACATTCTCTGTATCTATGATACTGTTTCTGTTCTGCTTGTTCATTTATTTTGCTTGTTTTAGATTCAGTTGTTGATAGATATATATTTATTGTCATTTTATTGTTCATATTTTTTTTCTTCTTCTTAAAGAATACCCTTTAAAATTTCATATAATGCTGATTTGGTGGGGATGAACTCTAGATTTTTCTTGTCTGAGAAACTCTTTCAGTCCTTTGATTTTAAATGATAGCTTTGCTGGGCAGAGTAATCTTGGTTGTAGGTCCTTGCTATTCATCACTTTGAATATTTCTTGCCAATCCCTTCTGGCCTGCAAAGGTTCTGTTGAGAAATCAACTGACAGTTTTATGGGAGCTCCCTTGAAGGTAATTGTCTTTCTCTTGCTTTTTTTAAGATTCTCTCTTTGTATTTAACCTTTTGCACTTTAATTATGATGTGTCTTGGTGTGGGCCTCTTTATGTTCATCTTTTTTTGGGACTCTCTTTGCTTCCTGTATTTGTATGTCTATTTCCTTCACCAATATAGGGAAGTTTCATGTCACTATTTTTTCAAATAGATTTTCAATTTCTTTCTCTCTCTCTTCTCCTTCCAGCACCCTCATGATGCAAACATTGGCATGACTGAAGTTGTCCCAGAGGCTCCTTACACTATCCTGATTTTTTTGGATTCTTTTCTCTTCTTGCTGTTCTCATTGGGTATTTTTTTATTCCTTATATTCTAAAACACTGATTTGATTCTTGGCTTCATCCACTATACTGTTGACTCCCTGTAGGTTATTCTTTATTTCAATAATGTACCTAAATTTATGACTGGCTCTTTTTCATGCTGTTGGGTTCTCATTAAGTTTATTGAGCATCTTGTAACCAGAGTTTTGAATTTTGCATCTAGATTATTTGTCTTCATTTTATTTGGTTCTTTTTCTGAAGTTGTGTTCTGTTCATATTGGCTATGTTTCTTTGTCTCCTCATTTTTACAGACTCTCTCTGTCTATTTCTATCTATTAGGTAGAGCTTCTATGTCTCCCAGGCTTGGTAGGATGGCCTAATGTAGTAGGTGTCCTGAAGAGTCAAGTGGCACAGCCTCCTCTATCACTCAAGCTGGGTACTCGAGGTGTGCCCACCGTGTGGGCTGTGTATATTCTCCTCTTGTAGGTGAGCTTTGATTGCTGTTGGGACAACAATGGGAGGGATTTACCCAGGCTGATCAGCTGTAAGGACTGGCTGTGACCACTGACCACCAATCTGAGACCACTATGGGGGATCAGGTATGTGCAGGCCTACTCCACAGAGCCAGACTTACTTCAGCAGGGCTCTGGTCCCTGCTGAGTCCGCCCCTTGAGTGTATCACTGGTGGAAGTGGTTGGGCAGTGGTGCTCTGGTAGTGGTGTGAAGCTGTCTACTGGGTGCATGGGCTCTGGAGACTCTCAGGAAATACAGGCCAAGGTCAGCCATTGCCTGTGTTCTGCCTAGGGCCACCCAGGCAGATGGTTACTATCTATCTGCAGATGGCTACTACTTGTGTTGGGCTTGGAGGTACCCAGGTGAAGTCAAGCTGTGAACCAAGGTCAGCTGCTGCCAGTGCTGCACCTGGGGCCACTTAGTAAGAGGTACAGGGCATGCTGAGGCCAGATTCTACTTGTTTGAGAGATTTTAGAAAAATCTGAAGCATGAGCCAAGATAGGCCATTTGTATAGAAAAGCCACTGGAAACAGCTTGGGTGGGCCTGAAATGGAGTGGGCAGGGCCTTGGGGAGTCACCAGGATGGGCAAACAGTGTCAGCCAGGATGATGGAGTCTCACATATGGCACCCACCTGCCAGCTCTATGGGGAGAGGGCTCATCAAAGGAACAATGACCTCTGCCAGCACTTTTGTCTGGGAGAAAGCTGTCCCCTAACGCTTGCACTAATGTTGGAAAATTCAGTTCCTTTCCATATGTCTCTGGTGCCTTTCAAACTGCTGCCCCAGTGCTGGAGCTCAGAGGCAGTGAGTCAGAATAAGAAACACACAGGCCCTTTAAGAGGCACTGCCTCGGGACACCAGAAGTTTCCCTCAGCCCCAATCCCCACTGGTTTTTACAGACAGAAATTGTGGGGAATTCTCTTCCTGGCACTGAATACCCTTGAATGGGGGGCTTGGTGTGAGGCTGGGAACCCTCACTCCTGAGATATCCCTCCCAATTTTTATCCACCACACATGGGTGTGGAATGGTCCATTCTTTGTCTCCACCTCTCCTACCAGTCTCCATGTGGTTTCTTTTTCAATTCCCTAGATGTAGGACTTCCATTCAGCTTGATTTCTAGCAGTTCTCAATGATGGTTTTTCTGTAGTTTAGTTGTAATTTTGATGTGTTTGTGCAAGGAAAAACCATGTTTACCCATGCCGCCATCTTTACTGGAAGCTGTAAGTCAACACTTTTCTTAGTCACAATCTATAGACACCCACACGTTCATGTGAACGGGCACCTTGATTAGCACATGCAAGCTCAGGCTTTACTGCCAAACTGGAGTCCCTGCCTTGTCACCTTAGAGTAGTGGTTCTCAGTACATAGCTCTGCGGCCACTTACATCAGCATCACCAGGAAATTGCAAGAAATGGAAATGCTCAGGTCTTTACCCTGACTTGCAGAATCAGAAGCTCTGGAATCAGAGACCAGCAATTTGTTTATACAAGCTCACATTTGAGAAATTTGACAGAAGAATGCCATCCATGTAACTGCTAGAGACAAAAATCTAGGTTCTCCTAGGTAGCTCCCTCCTCCATGTCCCTACAAGTAACATATCACCAGTCCCATCCATCTTACCTTCCAACCTTTCAACCACGTTCTCTCTTCAAACAAAGCCTGATCACACCATTTCTCTGCTAAAGATCCACCACAGTTCATGCCTGACCTCAGGATAAACATGCCCATCCTCCAGCAGATCAGCTTACCCTCAGCTCTCACTCCCACCAGTCTTTTCTACATAGCATCCTCGGATGCTCCCAGACCATGCAATCGCCCCCAACGTTCCCTGTGCCATTCTTTTTCAATACTGACCACAGTTCTGACTTAATTTTAATTTACTTTTACTTAGATCTGTGTGATTTCATAAATTCCTCATCTCCCCAACAAAGGCAGAGATGACACATATCCATCTCTACTCTTTAAGTAAACTTTCAATTCTAGAATGTACTTAGACTTACAGAAAAATTGCAAAGATAGCACAAAGTTTCCATATTCCCACAATTTCCCTATTATTAACATCTTATATGACTATTATGGTATACTTCTCACAATTAGTGAGCCAATAGTGAAACATTATCATTAACTAAAACCCATGCTTTATTACTTTGATTGCCTTCATTTTCACCTAATGCCCTAATGCCTTTTTTTTTTTTTTTTCCTGTTCTAGGACCCCACCCAAGATGTTATACTATATGCTGAGGCACCAATTGGCTGGGACAGGTTTTCAGACTCTCCTTGTTTTTGATGAGTACTGGTCTGGGAGTTTGTCAAATGTCCCTCAGCTGGTCTCTGTCTGATGTTTCTCTCCTGGTTAGACTGAGCTTTTGTGTTCAGGGAGGAAGATGACAGAGGGAAAGGGTCACTCTCCTTGAATCATATTAAGGCTGCAAGCTGTCAACGTGGCTTATCACCGTGGATGCTAATCTTTGGCACCTGGCAGAGGTGATGCCTGTCAGGTTTCCTCACTGGAAAGTTACTTCCCCACCCCAGTCTCTTTCCATTCATCATCTTTCAAAGGGAGAAACTGCAGCCCACACTGAAGAGGTATGTTGAGTGTGAATATTGTCCTAAGTTATTTGGAATTCTTCTGCAGAGTAGGTTTGCCTATTCTCCCTCATTTATTTATCCAAGTAGTCATTTACTTATGTGAATATGAATTCAAGGGTATTTATTTTATACAGTAGGTTACAGACCAATAGCATTTATGTTATTGCTGAAATTGTCCCAGCTTGGCCACTGGGAGCATATACAGCCAGCTCCCATGTTCCTATGACATAGCTACAGCAAGGTGAGTCTTTTGAGCACTTCCTTACTACAGAACGCTCCAGGTGCAGCTTGTATTTTCAGTGCTCCAGTCCTAGAATCTCTTACTTCTCAATTCTTTTAATTAAGAATGGTATTAGAAACCAAGATCTAGGTGCTAGATGTGCTCATTGATACAAGGATGTTATCAATTCTAGATCCTCTCAGATGACAGAGCAAGGAAATATATGTGTGTATGCTTGATCTCTCTCTCTATATATATATACACACACACATATCTAATGTATTTCTCTATCTATCCATCTGTATCTACATCATCTAAATGTGATTTCATACTGATATGTCCATCCCTCTGCTTCTATTTTCTGGAAGGAAACATTGTTGAAAATTGGTATAATTGCCTCCTTAAAAATGTATGGTACACAATAATTCACCAATGAAACCACATGGGCATGGTACTTTCGGGGAGGGAATTAATTGTTGATTTAAATAGAAAAGACAGGGCTATTTAGGCTACTTCTTTTTGGTAGTTCGTATCTATCAGGGATTAGTCTTTTTCAAGTTAGTTATCACATTTGTGAGTATAGAATTGTGTACTGTATTCTCCTATTGTCCTTTCAATGTTCATAGGATCAGTGATGATGATCTCTTTTTTATTTCTGATACTGGTAATTTTTGTTCTTGTTTACTTTGGCTAAAAGCTTATTAATTTTATTGATCTTTCCAAAACCCCATCTTTGGGATTTTTAATTTTTTTCTATTGTCTTTTTGTTTTCAATTTCAATGATTTCTGCTATAATTTTAATTATTTAATTTCTTCTTGTTGCTTTAGGTTCAAGTTTTTTTTCTGTCGTTGTCTAAGGTGGAAACACAGGTTATTGATTTTATAATTTCCTTTCATCTAATATATGTGTTTAATGCTATAAATTTCCTTTTAAGCACTGTTAATGCTATATCACACATTTTGATAAGCTACATTTTCATTTATGTTCAGTTCAAAATATTTTTAAATTTCTCTTCAGACTTCTTCTTTGTTCCACAGGGGTTGTACTATAATTTGAAACTGTTTAATTTCCAAATGTTTGGGGAATTTACAGATATCTTTCTGTTATTTCTAGTTTAATCACATGTGTTATGAGAACATAATTTGAGTGACTTTTTATTTATTTATGTTTGTTTATGCATGTTTCCCAAGAATGTGCTCCATCTCAGTGAGTGTTCCGTGTGAGCTTGAAAAGAATGTGTGCTTTCTCGTTGCTGGGTTGAGTACTGTCCAAGTGTCAAGTGGTCACTGTTGCTGCTCAGGTCACCTCTATCCCTCCGATCTTCCATCTACTTAAACTATCAGTTCCGGCAGAGGGTAATGAAAATCTCCAATTGTATTAGTGCATTTGTCTATTCTCCTATTGGTCTGTCAATGTTTCCATGGTATATTTTTATGCTCTTTTGTTATGTGCATACACATTTAAGATTATCATGTCTCCCTGGATAATTGATCCCTTCATAGTTATGCAACACCCCTCTTTATCCCTGATAATCTTCCACTTTCTGAAGTCTTCTTTGTGTAAAATTAATATAGCTACTCCATCTTCCTAGAGATTAGTGTCATGGAATATCTTACTTTTAATCTGTATGTGTCATTACATTTAAAGTGGGTTTCTTGTAGACAACATATAGTTGTTTTTTTAATTCACTTTGACAAACACTGTGTTTTAATTAGTGTACTTAGACTATTTACATTTAAAGTGATTATTGATTTAGTTAGATTAATATCTACCATGTTTATAACTGTTTTTATTCATTGCATTTGTTCTTTGTTCCTTTTTCTCCTCTTTTTTCTTCTTTCTCTGGTTTTAATCAAGCATTTCATATGATTCCATTTTATATATTCCCAGTATATTTTTTTAAAATTTGTAATGGCTTCCCTGGAGTTTACAACATACATTTTAAAATCTAAATTCCATTTTCAAATAATACTCTACTGCTTCATGTATAGAGCAGGTACCTCATTAAAGAGCATTTCCAATTCCTTCCTCCCACCCCTTATGACAATGCTGCCATTCATTTAACATATTGATATGATACAATCACCCAATACACTGTTGCTTTAAACAAATAGTTATCTTTTAAGATCAATTAAAATAAAATAATATTTTAATATTTTAAATATTAATAAATTTTTGTAGGGCCAGTCAGCTAGTGATAACTTTCCTGTGTGTGTCTAAGAAAGTCTTGCATTTTCCTCATTTTTGAAGGAAAATTTAGCTGGATGTAAGATTCTGGTTGGTGCTTATTTTTCCTTCCTTGTCATTTTAAATTTTTCACTACTCAATTCAGGTTTGCATTGTTTGTGATGAGAAGTCTGCTATAACTCTTATCCTTGTTTTTCTGTATGTAAAGGTTATTTAGTTAGATGATTATAATAGATGGTCTATAAGCATTTGTCAGGTGAAGAATGAATATACAATCCAGATGCGATTATTCCATAAAAGACAGTGCATAATCATGTCAGATGAATGAATGAATGAATGAATGATTGTTTCATATGGGATTTTCTGGTCCACAAACATTTGTCAAATGAGTAACAAATGAAAGAGTCAGTGACTGAAATATGATTGCAGTCTTTTCCAGACAGGAGCCCCACTTGTTCATCCCAAATCTAAGGCAGCCACAGGTACTTGGGTCCAGTCCACCCCATTTCACTTCAAGTCACAAGAGAGCCCCACATCCCCCAAGGCCCCAGAGCTCATTCTCTGACATGCAGCACACACCCTTTCTGTATATATTTTTCATACTCCCCCATTCCCCAAGGCAATATAGTTTGCGAACCTTGAGATGTCCTATTTAGATACAACCTAGTGTTATTTTATAGTAGGCTCATTAATAAAGCATAATCCTATCTCAAATTATGAAGATAGTATGGGTCTTACTATCTTATTTCCCTATGCACAGCCTTTAACAAAATTTGAGGTCTAAACCCAGAAAGCTACAATGACGCTACAAAATTCTGGGCCTGGTGCTGTGAACGCAATTGTTCACTTTTCTCTTCAGCTCAAGGGTAAGGTACATTTTCCATGCCTCATTTTATGCAGAACCTCCTTGTAGTCACAGAGAGCTGTGTGTATGAAGTCTGAGAGGTGGTCTGTGTTATGGTCATGAGTCACAGCTCAAGACAGACTCCCTTGGTACAAGCACAGATTCTTCTGCCCCTAGCCATACAGCTGAACCTCGGTTTCTTCATATGCAAAATGAAGGTTATGGTAAGGCCCACCTCAAACAGTGGTGTGCTATTCCCTGACCAAGCCTCCTGAAGTGCTCACAGCAAGTGGCCTGGCACCTGGTTAATGCCCTAGGTTGGCAGTGACAGGCATGGTGATGACTCAATGTACACCCTCACTCTTTGGCTGAGAGACCCCTCACATAGATTTTCTCACCAGGTCACCTTGGGAGGGCAGGTCTATACACTCACCAGCCTCTTTGATTCAGCTGCTGCAAGCAGGCTGAGATTGGCCCATAATTACAAGTCTCTTGATGAGAATTCTGTCAGGTGGGAAAACTGTATTCTTATAATGTCTTTTTTAAAGAGAAGTATATTGAAGTGTTTAAGGGGTGAAATTTTATGATATCTGTGATTCACTTAAAAACCATCTAAGTCATAACTATATGCTTGGTCATTATACGATTATATCTACCTGAATATTAGAAAATATTCACTATGAAAAATGTAAGTTCTTTTTATGTAAAAATATAAAAACAAAGCATAAAACTCACTGTACATAATATGAGCTTTAAAGGTCCCCACTGGTCACTGCTCTAATTGCATGAACGCCCCGAACGAATTCACAGGCACATTAACTGCAGGCAGCAGGGCCCAATGAGCAATAAAGACACTGTGCTTTATGGACCCTATTGAAGAAGTGGGGGTGAACACCAACCCTAGCTCCAACCCCCCAAGCACAATGTGCGACAGAGATGATCAAAGAATAGTGTGTAAGAAACTTTGAAAACACAGAGCTTTAGGGAAAACATTCTCTGTTGTTAATGATGCTACCTAAAGTATTACGTTCACTAAAACCTCCAACTGCTGAAATGACCAGTATTTTACCTTGGAAGGGACATCCATGCTTCTTCACAAGCATGGCTTGGGTTCCACATTTCCAGGAAGGAGCAGGTGCTGGCCCCACCAGAGGAGGCCATGACCTTCATCCTGGCTGGGTGGCACTGCTTTCTGTCAGGCAGCATTGGTTATGATAGAAATGGCCCCTCATTTACAAATTACATCTGGACTGAAGGAACCATAATTATCTGATAAAAATCAAGGCTTTGGGCCTATTTCTGGTGGGACATGGAAGCCCTGCCTCGATTGCGTTCAAAAACTGGCAGCCTGCGAGCACTCCCAGTGTGTACTTGTCCCTTTGCACCTGTTCTGTCTCCTGCAGTAAAGACCCACTGAAGGAAACGCCTGCTGTCGCCCTGCTGTACATAAGGGGCTCCTGACTGACAGCCTTCTGAGTCAGCCTGGGCCAAATATGAGCTGCGATGATCTGGGGGTCTGAATACTGTGAGCTCTGAGGACCTCCTGGTGGGGGTGCATTATATTACATCATCAGTCTCCACTTGTGAAGTTGGAAGTATACCTGCCACTAATGACTCTCTGTTTAGGAGAAAAATATTTAGAAATATGGGCTATTAAAAATTATCTTTCATAAGAAAAACACTTGTGTGAGAATTTGAAGATTCTTATAGAACTCACTGGGCTTGGCACTGCCATTAAACAGAAATGCCAAGTGAGGATACTGCTCTTAATCTGACGCCTGTGATTTGACCTCTGCACCTGTTCACTGATGTCCTCCTGGTACCAAAACAGTGTCAGGCACGAAGTCAGAACTCAAGAAAAATCTGCCAATTTAATTAACTAATCTGAAATGCAAGGCTAAGAGATTTCCACCGTGTTATAAAATAGTTAATTTTTTTCAAGGCCATGTCTCATAAAAATAGTCAAACTTAACTTTGTTTTAAAATTATTTCCTTGCTTTGTACAAGAAATAAAAAAAATACAGTCAATTCTCATTATCTGTGATAATTAGGTTCTATAATGCTGTCCTGAATACTGAATTACTAAATACTGAAACATTGCTTCTTAGGAAAATAAAGGGTTAGGTTCCTGAGAGTCTCTGGTTACAACATTTCATCAACCAATCAATTCATAACATCTTTTTATGTGTGCTTCTGTTTAAAGACTTACTTAACATGTATTTTTCTTTAATTAACATTGAATTCAGCTAATAGCACTGCAACTCATGGATGAATGAAGCTTATCTAATGCACAGTTTCTCCATAAGGCACATGAAGCCTTCTTCACTTAAGAACCCTGAGCAGCACTTTGTATAATCCTATGCCTTTGGGCAATTTTAAACAGCAAAATCACCAAAAAAAAAAGCACACAAATTTGACAAATGTGGCACTCAGTTGACATGAAAAGGGCACTGGGCAGAGGATCCTAGTGTCCCCCCTCAGCTGGGCATATGCACACCTGGTGACTCAGGTGTTTTGCTGCTTTGTGCACATCCACTGAGGTCCGGTTGAGGACCATGAGGACTGAAGCAATCTCACATCAACTCTAGTGAGTAAGCAAATTCACAATACAGACACATAAATACTAAGGGCAGACTGGACATTATCTTACATGAGAGTGCTAAATATAGATCTTAGATTCATAATTTATCCATTTTAAGTGACATCAAAAATATTCACATGAGGCCTTGTTGGTCACAAACAAACATGATGGGAAAGTACAGGTTATTATAAAAATCAATACAATGGTGAATAGGTATTAATGTTGGAAAATTCAAATCTCAGTTGACCTTGGCTCTTGATAACCATGTCTCATCGTGCTTCCTTGGTCTCTAACAAAATGCTTCTTGGTACTCTCAGAAACACAGGTTTTATTCACAAAATAAGAGAATACATAATCTTTGCACCCAAAGGGGCCTAAGCATGAAGCTCAGACCTGCTCTCACCAGGTTTCTGGCCATGACAAGTTACTCTTCATAAAAAGGGTACAGCTTCTACTTTATTTGGATTGTTCTTCTTTTAGAAGAATTATGGGCAAATATGGCAAAATGCAACATCTGTTAATTATATGTGGTACTGCTCTTTTCTGCACTTGAAAAATTTTGTTTCAAAAAAGTTGGCTATGAAGAATAAATGAAGTTACATTTGATCAAGATGTGGTGCTGGGCTCCTGCTCTTTCTTTTAACCAGACCATGAACAACACCAGTGTAGGGAAGGGTGTTGACTACTGGTACGACCCCAGCACTCAGCCCTGTCCTGGCTAGTGGGAGGTGATGATAAATCTGTGAGCTGAACAGAATGGAGAACCAGCTAACAACATGGGCCAGCTTGGCCATGGTGATCAAAGAGGCTGAGAGCTGTATGAATTTTTTTTTGTGTGGCTATTTTGAAGTTGTTTTGTCTTTGTTTGTTCTTAATAGTTCCTGCAGATACTTAGTTGTTCAGGAAAAATACCAAAGACTCTAAGTTACTCCGTAAAATAAATATCAAAATATCAGATAGCTTGGGTGTTGACAGAGTAAAGCTTTCACAATCCCTTTCTCTCTGAAATCATTCACTGTGAGAATAGGAAAGAGAATTGCCATGGGACTAGTAGATACCTCTAACCCCAAACCTACAGTGAACAGAGCCAAATGCAGCAAAGGCTGGACCTGGGAGTGTGAAGATCCTTAGAGAAGATGGTCAAGGAGGGGAGCAGCTGCAGACCTCAAAGTCTGCAGAGCTGAGGGATCCACATAGCAGTGGTGAAGCGAACATTTTCTTGAAGGTGGAGAGATTTTAAATGGCTAGGAGCCTCCCAGGGAAGAAATAAATATCCAACAAATTCTCTTTCTGTCACACACACACACTGCATTAGTAAGAATGAGGAAAACACTGGTAGACCAGAATATTTTGGGCTGCTCCCTAACATGAGTTATTTCCAATATGAGGAGCCTATGGCAAGTCTATACAATTATACTAGATAAAAGGAGAGAGGCAATAGGAGAAACATACGGCACATAAAACACATTCTCCAGAAAACCATTTCAAGAGGCAGATGAAATCAAGATCACCCATACAGCATGAAATCAAGAACTTTTAAGACAGTAGTCACTTTGTTAAAACAATAGCTGCAACCACAGATACAGGAGTTAGGGGATGGCAGGGAGAGGCAAGAAAAGCCATCAGAAATAAACTGGTGGAGATCAGGAAACAAAATAGGAAAGAAATGACAGTGTTATTTCAACAGCAAAAGAGCAATAGACTGTAAAGAACCTGGTGGACAAGATGGAGTAGCTTGAGAAAATGAAATGGAATTAACAAAGTATGAAAGAATTCAACAGAAAAATACTAGGACAAAAGAGATCCAAAATATGCAAGATGGGTATCCATGAAGTAGGGAGTTTAAGTAAAGGAGTGGAACATATATTCAGAGTTACAATTAAATGTCCAGAAATAAAAGAGGAATTTTCTCCTGGATTCTCTTCTCCAGGAGCCAAGCCAGCAGACAGAGTGACGTCCCCACAGGGGCAAGTGTGTGTTGGGAGCTGGTGAGTACATAATTCAGCATGCTCACCAAAACAACTGTGGCCAGTAGTTTTGATCTACAAGAGAATCAGGCCAAAGCAGGGTTTTATTACACCTGGACACCTGCTTCAAACTCACTCAAGGTGCTTCTAAAACACTAGACACCAGGCCTGGCCTGCTCCCAAGTGTTTCCTCTACACATAAAATTGTTAAGAGTGACTGCTTTCATTATCAACTCAATTCATGACAAAAAAAAAAGGAAAACTCTAGACCAGAACAGTGATTCTCCACCCTTGCTACAGGTCAGAATCATGTGGGTGCTTCGTTTTTTTTAAGTACTGGTGACAGGGTTCTGTGCCAAACTTATTCAAAACCTACAGGGCGAGGTCCAGACCTCAGTATTTTTATTTTTTCATTTTTTCTTTTTCATATTTCTTATTGTTATTCAAGTACAGTTGTCTCCATTTCCCCCCTACCCCCTCTTTTTCTTACCTTTAAAAACGGTGAGGTAGGATCAGACCTCAGTATTTTTAAAGCTTTCCACTGATACCTGCCTGTAGCCCAGACACAGAATTAACTGCTCTAGCACAGCTGCCTCTGCAGTGAAGGTCCAGGGACTCAAATGCATCCAACAGAGCTGACCACTGAAGTGGGCAGTAGCAACTGAGGGGAATGACAGAGTGAACAGTTTGAAATTTCACATAGAAATTGAAGGAAGTAATATTAAAGCCATAATTCAAGAAACACTTGTAGTTTAACACCCCCCCCACACACACACTAATTTTTAGCCATTCTGATTTTTCTAACACAGTAACTCAGGTGGAGGGCCCTGCCCATGTCCTTGGGCAGACAGCACATGCCTGAGATCTCCTGGAGGAGGAACACATGTATTACTCCACTTCCTGCTGTCGGGATGAGTCATAAAAGGAAGTTCTATAACTTCCAGCTGCTCTCTGTGGTACTTTATCTTTCCTCAAATTTAGCAGCGCCAGAATTCCAGAGACAGTAAACTGCATTTCTCGCCCACTGCCCAGAATGAGAAGCATGGGTTCCAGCCAAGGAGACGGGACCACTGTGTCACATCTTCCAGCCACAGGCTCCTCAGGTGCTCCTGCCTCTCACAGGTGCACCTGCCTCTCATCCCCTCACATTCTGTTGCTCCCAGGGTTCTCCAGTGAGCACATGGCACACATTTCCAGAAAGTCTTGTCCTCTTGTATTTGAAATAATAGATGTGGTTAAGCAATAAACACTACACCTTCTTCATTTTACCTTAATGAGGGACATGTTCCCTCTTCATATCTTTCTTTTAAGTGGATAGAATCTCGGATCCCAAATATTTGGCAAAAATTATGCTGGACTTGTTTTTACTGAAGAAAAATGAGTAAGTACTAAGGTTTCTCTGTTACTTCTAAATCCTCTTGAACAAAAGCTAATTTATTCTTTCTGAAGCCATACTGAACCAAGTGTGCTTAACCTGAGGATACATAAACTAGTGACCTCCAAGCTTGGGCTCCCATTAGACTGCTCCAGGGCAAAAATCTGGAACCATTTCAGTTCCTGTCACGGAGCCAGACTGTAACAGTGCATGTATGTGCTTGTATGATGTGTGCATGTGTGTGACACTGTCATGCTGAGTAGGAGACCAGCACTATGGTGAGGGTGAAAGGGCCAGGCCAGATCCTGTAGACAAGACTCAAGAGTACTGCTGTCACTTCCCATGGTCAGATCCCCTTAAGGAAATGGAAGCACTTAGGGTCCACATGGTAGACAAGTGGCAAGCGTTATGATGAGATCACAGTGGCATTAAGTTAGGAAAGGGGGAAGGGGTAGAAGCTCGCTTCCCTCCCTGACTCCCCAAGATGTACCAAGTGTGGCTCAAGTACAACATGCCATCTGGGTCTGCCCCGCACACTGTGCTGCAATGACTGAAATGCTTGTTCTTCTCTGCTACCCTCAAAATGTGGCTAGTGTGACTGAGAACTGAATTTTAAATTTTATTTCATTTTAAGCACTTGAATGTAAATGACCACATGTGGCTGGTGGCGATATATCACAGTACTAGATCCTTGGCAGGGAAGCTGGGGAAAGGTCTCTGGCTTCACCTAGGCCAGGTGTAAGAGGTGGAGCAGGACCAATGTGATGGGGCTACAGGTGGACAAAGTCACCCAAGGAACAGGCTATGTGGCCCAGACACCTCTCCTTTCTGGACATGTCTCCTATTTAGGCCAAATGTGGAGGTCTTAGGTTTTCTTTTTATTAAGGAGAGACACATTCTACTGCAACCACCCGGTTTATTGTACCCAAATCACACTTGAATTATTGAAATACAAGTAAGGAACATTAAAAGTGCCAAGATGTGTGAAGCAGGCACCATGATGGAAGCAGGGAGCACACAATTTCTACACCATAGTTTCCACCTGCACATTTAAAAGTGCATGACCAGGGCCAAAATAATGTCACAAATTGTTTCAGTGCTTCAGGGTAAGAGTGATGCCATGACCCCCGGGGAGGGGGTCCATGTCCAAAAACAGAGAGGAGACAGCTGAAGAAAGCACTCCTTAGGTGTTGCTTGTTAAAACTCAGCAGAGTTCTCAAATGCACCATTAGGAATAGATTTGCTTCAGAGTCAAGTGACACTGTTGGGTAAGTGCCACTGCTTCTGTGACCCTCCCACTAAGTCTTCTAAAATCATCTTGTCCCTAAATCACTTGTTTTTTCAATCCCCAGGTAAGCAGAGGTTCTTTCATTCTTTGACCTCCTGCAGCTAACCATGGCCATCTTGCAGGGTCCTATTCTTTGCCTGCCAGTTGGCTCAGTGCTTTGCTTAGCATGTCTCTGAGCTCCACGACCCCCCAGAGGCAGGTATTTGCAGCCTCTTTGTACTGGTGAGGCTGCCAGATCCTAAGCCCTTTCAACAAATGATGGAATCCAGAGCCATGTGCCAGGTTTGCTCCTGCCACCTATGCGGCCCCCAGAGAGAGGCTTTAGCGCCACTTTTTGGAACTAGACATTTATAAGTCAAGGCCCTGCTCCTAAAAGTTTTTATTACAAAGGATAAATGCAGGTGCACCGGTGAGCCCTGGGGCTCCTCATGTGAGGGCTACATGGTACTCGTGTGTGTGTGTGTGTGTGTGTGTGTGTGTGGACAGAGTCAGAACCAGGGAGGACACAGCTACAGAACACCCCCAAATGGCCCTCAGGTCACCATTTGCTGCAGTCCCTAAGGGCCAAAAGCCAAGCCACATACACCAAGAAACCATTGCCCTGCTCTCGGCCTGAAGCTGTGTTTGTCCTTATGGGAAAGAGCCCACATGAAACAGACCACAAACTGTCTGGCAGAAAATATGTACAGTGGACAAATGCTAAACACTATTCTTAACGATGGAAACCATTCAAATGACCTTGCGTAGAAAATGTTACAGGGGGCTTTCTCTATCAGACCAGTATGCATGTTCTTTTTCTGGGATCATTTTACATTCATTCATCTCCTACAGGTCTCGCAGCAAGTACAAGAGCCCATGGTCATTCTCACTCAGCAGTCTTCCTCTGAAACTTCCACAGACTCCTGACCTCATGAATACAAGTGCCCAAGGGACAGAGAGTCCACAACATAAAAACATCTGAGATCCTTCTCTCCCTTTCTCAATCTCTGTCTCCTCTCTCTCTCTCACTCTCTCTCTCACACACTCCACTCTAACTTCTAACACACCCAAGAGTCTTTGCAATCAAGGGCACACCCAGCTGCCACTAAAACCAGCATACCAATAAATTCAAATTTGGTGGAAATTCTGTTAGGCTTTAAAGATGAGCTTGTGTGCCATAAAACTCTACTAAATAATCCTAAACCAGTGGTTCTTAACATTGGCGGCGTCACTTAGTGGGGGAGGTGGTGAGAAGTCTTAATAATTAAAGTCCAAAGGCAGGCTACAGGCCAGACCACATCAGAATCTGGGGAGGCAGCCTGTGCACCAGTGGGTGAGAGCAGTGTAGGGGATGGCCATGTGCAGTCAAGCTGGAGAACCTGGCTGTACAATTCTAGACAAGTCACCTACCTTCTCTAAGCCGAAGTCCTTGCTTGGAGGCAAAATGGTCATGATGAATTCATCATGATGGCTGTTCATGATGAACAGCCATGATGAATGCCTTGTTCTAAATTAGTTCTCTTTCAGGTCTCATCCTATGTACTCTCCCCACCCCAAGCAAAGATTCTTATTTTACTATAATCACTACAAACTTCTATGTGCTGAGTAAAAATGTATATTTCACCTTTTTCTCTAAACCAACTCCACTGTTCTCTCAACTGCTGCTCACAATTTTATGCCTTTGCTTCCAGATCTCACTGCATACACATACACACACACACACACACACACACACACACACACACACACACAGTTGTATAGGCAGACCTGCATCTGTATGTAGTAAATAACATTCACTGTAGCCTGCATCATTAAGAGCAGGTATTTGTTTTTAAAAATATACATCTTGCTTTTTAACTGATTATAACTTGGATATCTTTATATTTTGACTCATAAAGACTGTATACTTTTATTTTTGTAAGATTTTATTTATTTTTATTTTTAGATAGAGAGGGAGGGAGGGAGGGAGAAAGAGACAGAGAGAAACATCAATGTGCTGTTGCCTCTCATGCACACGTACTGGGGACCTGGCCTGCAACCCAGGTATGTGCCCTGACTGGGAATCAAACCAGCAACCCTTTGCGTCACAGGTCAGCACTCAAACTACTGAGCCACACAAGCCAGGGGCAACACTGTGCACTTTTAAAAAGACCACATGGGATTCCAATGTATGGACATACCATAGTTTATTTCGCAGTCCCTCTACTGACATGCATTCTTTTTCCTTTCTTCTTTTTATTGCTATTACAAAATAAAATGTTGCAATGAATTACGGTTCACATATATTTCTCCACTTTTGCCAATTTATATGTGTAATAAGTTCCTAAAAGACAAATTATTGAGTCAAAGCACTGGGAGCGTTTTAAATTTCAGAAGATTTTGCCCATCAGCTGGGCCAGTCTCTGTGCACACATCCAAGTGTGCCTTTCCCCACATCTTGTCACATAGCAAACCTTCACCTGCAGGGAAGTAGGGCATGTCCATGCACTTGAGGTTCACCTGCCATTTTTAACTGCTTGTCAGTGTCCTTGATTGATTTTTCTATTCGACTGTGTTTTTCTCACTGATTTGAAAGAACTCACTGCATATTAAATCTATTGATACTTTACAACAGACATTAAAACTAAATATATCTTACTGTTTTTCCCCGTGTGTGTGTGTGTGTGTGTGTGTGTGTGTATAATATATATATTTCAGTTGTATGGGTATTTGCTTAAAATTTTAGTAAGTCACACTCATCAATTTTTTTCTATTAGGGGTTCATATTTTCTATCATATTCAGAAAGTCCTTCCTCACCACACAAGTATTTAAAAACTCACCTAAATTTTCTTTTAACACTTTTATGATTTCAGTTTTATTTTTCTTCTTTGTTCAACTTGGAATTTATTTTGGTATAAAGAGGAAAGCTTTATTTTTTCCAAATTATTAGCCAGTTTTCCCAAAACCATTAATTAACAATAACCCATTCTGTCTTCCCTGACTGCTGGTAAATGGCATCCTTGCCTTGCAACATTTTCCAGGTATACATACATTCTTGCTTTGCCATAGCATCTTGTAAGATTTGTCCCTCCTTATCACTCCTATTTCCAATTTTTTCTCTGGGTCTTCTCATAAGTTCCTTTACAATTTTTTTCAATCTAAAGTAGAAAAAATTGTATCTCAGGCATTTTAATTTTCTTAGTTTTGTTTGCTGTTTACAAACACAGTGCTCTACCACCATCTGACACTCACTTCCACTGGCCCAGACAAGTCTCCGTTGTGCACAATGAGGCCACCGCAGGGAGAGGCCAGACTCCACGCAACCACCTGTGGTGGGCTGGGTCATCATGTACCCCAATCCGTACATTTGAACCCTAACCCCCATACTTCAGAATGGGACTCTGTTTGGAAACAGGGCTTTTACAGAGGTGATTAAGTTAAAATGAGGTCATTAGGGTGGGCCCTAATTCATATGATTGCTGTCCTTATAAAAAGGGGTAATTAGGATAAGACACACATACACAGAGGGATGATCATGTGAAGACACAGGAGAAGACACCATCCACAAGCCAAATAGAGTCCTCAGAAGAACTAACCCTGCTGACACCTTGCTCTCAAACTTCCAGCCTCCAGGACAGTGAAACAACAAATATCTGTTGAAATTCCACCTGCAACACAAATGTTTCTACAATAGAATGGAAATGAATTTGAAACTGTCCTTCTTCCTCTGCCCTACTGCAACCCATAAGGCACCTTGCACTTCCCCTCCCAACCCTGGGACAGTGGTGTATGCAGAGAGCAGCACTTCTTCCTAATGCAAGGAGAGCACAGACATGACGGTCTGCTGTGCGGAGGACAGAGGACAGCTGTGCTCTCTGCAGGTGGCTCAGTGCATGCCTGGCACTAGCTTCCCACAGTACTCTGTGCACTCTGGAAGTCAGCTCAATTAGTGTTGAAGTGATGTTGTCATAGTAACCTCTTATGGATTTAGAATTTTTTTTGTCTAATTCATATTGAATTGGCTTAATTTTTCAACACAAAGCTATAAAGATACATTATGTTTTCTAGGACTACTGGTTGAAGAGTGAGACTGACATGACCCACCATGCTCATGGCCTCGTGCTGCCCTCGGCTTCCCCATGTCTACTCATACTGATACAGGGTGCAGCCAAGAGGGGGGCCCCAAATAGGGATTTGGAATGAACTCAAGGTGTCCAGGAAATATTAGAAAGACATATAGGATGCCCTCATCCCCTCCCTGCCACAGGTGTGAGTTGGGGGAAGGGGCACAGGGAGCAGGGCCATTGAGAGCTGTTCTGCATAGCAGCAGCTTTGCAGTTAATCCATGACATGGTCATTTAACATATCTATAACCTTTAACTGGTTGCATAGATATGTTAAATAGATGTGGCCATGCTTTGAACCAGGGGGATGGAAGTGACTTCCACCCAAGCCATAACTGGGAAGCAACTCCCCCTGGTTACAGCTCCCATGTGAGAGCTTGGAGATGACTGGCTCCACACCATGGCGCCACACCTGCCTAGACCCACTATGGCAGCCCAGTAAAGTTGGAAGGATATAAGAATGTTGGCAAGTGTGGCCGATTGTGGGAGGAGTCAGAAATGGGGCTGCAGAGGAGGATTGGCACGAGGATTTAAATGGAGCTACGGGAGCCACTGAGAGGAGAACCACGTGGCTTTGGTCAGGGAGAATCACCATGCAGCTTTAGTAGAGAATCACCACTCCACTTTGGCAGAGTGGTGACCCCCCACCGCAGCTTTGTTGGGGAGAGCCACGTGGCTTTGGCAGAGTGGAGACCCTCTCACAGCTTTGCCAAGGAGAACCACGCAGCTTTGGCAGAGCGGAGACCTCCCCGCAGCCTTGGTGAAGAGAGGACCACGCAGCTGCTGGGAGCCTGAATCATGGACTTCTACTTCCTTTCCTGAGATAGGGTACCCCAGATAAGGGCAGAGGAATAAGGAAGCACTCTGGGCATCTGTGGGTATCCTAAAGGACTTTGATATTTTAATGAAGACATTAGGTCACTACTTTAAATAAACATATAGCTTTAAATAAACATTTCCTTTCCTTTTCACAAATCTCTGGCATTGAGAGATGTCTTTCCTAAGGCGGCGGACATAATGAACCTGGGAGGGGTACTTTTGGTAATAGTATATCTACCCCCACCTGGCCCTGTTCGGTAACAATACCACTTTATATCTCCTCAGCACTAAGCATGGCAGCAGACCTTTTTTCACTCTTTATTAGAGTAGTGGGTGTGCATTCTGGTTCTGAATTAGAAACACCTCAGTGTGAAGCCTCAACTAACAGCAATATTCAGGTTGGATGAAATGGTTCCCAGATCACTTCCACCTCTAACATTCCACGCATCCTTAAACATGCTGCTATGAAATTAATGATTTTGTGCTGGTGATTTCTAAAAATCTGAATGGACTTGACAATGCTTCCCTCTCCGTAGACACACTTTCTGCCCAGCTCCCAGGGCAACAGAGAAACCCCAATCCTGGGATCCACCACTGTTCTAGCAAGCTCTTCTCCCTCCTCATTGTCACTTCCTTCACATAGCTACAACCATCAGCTGATTGGTGTTGCTAAAAAAAAAAAAAGGAAGTGGTGGACTTCCGCTTTAAGCATATGCAGCAGCTATAAATGCGGAGAATGAAAAGAAACAGCAATAAAAACAACAGCACAGAATATAAATCCATACCACTCAGGGGAGCACAGGAAGCACATCACTAGTACATTGGAAACTATCACAGTCCTTGAAAGACACAAAGATGGTCTCTAACTGAAGAGGGAAAGCCCAGCCCACATGCAGGCAGGGGAACGGCTGTGAGGCAGGAGAATCCCTGGAGAGGACAGAGGCCTGGGGTGGGGTGGGGTGGGCAGGGTGAAGGAGGAATAGCCAGGCCCTCTCCAAACGCTTAGCTGTGGGCACCCCTAAGAGCAACAGAAGTCCCTCTTCAGGAAGACCTTCTTGTGCAGAGGCAGGGCATGGATAGTTCTTTAAAGAACAGAAAGCAGAGGCCCTGTTCCCACATACTGGTCACTGGCTCATGCTGCCCTGTGCACATCTCACCTGCCTCCTCTCTCATGGGCAACACAACAGATGCAGCCTTAAAAGACCAACTCCTAGCCAACCCCCCACTCCAAAAAAAAAAAAAAGAGCAGCCCTGGCCTGGGAGTGAAATCCCAAGCAGCCCAGGAAAGCTAAGCCCATGAAGGAACAATACTGAACAAGAAGATGAGGAGGTGTCAATGGGACGAGGTCAGGGAGCAGCAGGATCATGTCTGCACTGGAGACAGCAACAAAACCCAGAAGACTAATGTATCGTTAAAATTAAAAATGAATCACATTCCTTGGAAATTAACCACCTGCTTGCCAAAATGTAAAAGAACAGATGCACTGAATAAGAAGATAGACAGGGCTGAAGATCTTTCCTGAAAGAAAGATTAACCTGATGGTTTCATGAAACCCAATGTGAAGGGTAGAAGAGAGGGAAAGAATTAAAGAAGTACATTCTGCTTATAATATTAAAGTTAGGGAAAAACCCCTAAATGTCTATCAGTAAATGACAATTTCCATTCTATGAAATAAAACACAATGATCACTGATAAGAAGGGCTCTCCCCAACCTTGGCATGCTTTTTTTTTGTTGATTAACAAAAGTAAGTTGTGTCCTGGCCTATGTAGCTCAGTTGGTTGGACATTATTCTGAAAATCAAAAGGCAGCTGGTTAGATTCTAGGTCAGGACACATGCCTGTGTTGTGAGTTTGGTCCCCAGTCAGGGTGCATGCAATTGATATTTCTCTCCCTCTCTTTCTCCCTCCTTTCCCCTCTCTACAATCAATAAAAGAAAAATAAACTAAATAAAATAAAGTTGCAGAATGCTATTTGTATTAAGACATACACGCAAACTTGGAAGGTTGCACCTTCTGAAGATGCACACACACATACACAGGACGAATAAGAGCCCCCTATGGCAGGGTGGGCTGAGGCTAAGGGTGATGGTCCAATAGGCTGTTACTGCTGCCTGTCATATCTGAAGTGTTCACCAGTGGACCCAAACTCGTGCACCAGTTATGCAGTTTAGCACTTTTCAAAAAAGAAAATGATGGAAAGCTCTCTTACCTTGGAGGTCAGAGAAACTAACTTTTTTAGAAATGGTGCATGCTGATCTATGATCTGCTTGGGAGTTCTACCATTAGCCTCCGTCCAAGACTGCAGAGGCAGATTCTCAGAGCCACCCACCCGAGAGAGGCTGTGGCAGTTATGTCAGTTCTAACCACAGGCCAGGTATGGGCGCTACATGTGTGATCACCACTGTGTATCACAATGAAGCCTCCCGTGACTGTCCCATCAATGGAGACTAAAAGTAGCTTTAAAGCACAGAATGGGATTTGAACCCAGTGAGGACTCAGACCCCTGCTCTCAAACACTGTTAATACAAATAAAAAGTAAATGTGACTTTGAGGTGTTAAGCAATCAAATTATTAAAATATTCTTGCCATTTAAGATAAAATTAACCGTAGTATTCTGCCTCTACCCAAGCAAAGCCTGAGAATCTTTGTAAAAGGGCAGCAGAGAGTCACCCAGTATTTCTAAAAGTGGACTTTTGGACCTCTGGTCCCCAAGATGCTCCAAGAATCAACGCACCCCATGGCCATGAAGGTGTGCGAGAACGCAGACATATGCCTCTCCATGCATATCCCTTGCGCAACAGCTCTGAATAATCCCATTGCATTACCTGTGGTTACCCCTTTGTATGCAACTTTATTGTGTCCAGCATTTCACTTACTTGAGCTCCCTGAGCAACACCACTGAAAATGCACAGCACCTATTCAGGAATCAAAGACATTCGGGCCAGCCATCTGATGAAAGCCCTGGATTCAACATTCCCAGGAAGTACAATCAGATCATAAAACATCAGTGTCAGATCAAATACAGAGGTAATATTGAGACTGGTTTTAAATGGAGATGCCATTTAAAATGTTCCAACAGAAGAAATTATAAAAATTCTCCACTACAAATAAATAAATAACCATGGAAATAATAAGTTTGGGAAAACATTTTCAACGATTGAGACAATGGATTTACAACAGGCACAATGTACATGAATGTTAGTAAGAGGTATGTTAAGACCCCAAAAGATAAAGCAAAGGGTCTGATAAGCAATTTGCAGGAAATGTATTTTCAACTCCTCAAACCATGCTTCAGTTATTAGTGTTTATGCAGTGAGGCTGAAGAGAAACTGTCAAACTGGAGCAAGAAGATGGAGGGTTCCAGAAAAACAAAGTGCAACTGATAGTTTGCTTGACATATCTGACTCAGTGGGCTGAGTCAAGAGGAGTTTTAGCTTAGTCTCAGAGTTGGGAAGACAAATGTAATAGGCACAGAGCCCACGGGGGAAAAAAAAAAACACAAACCAGAACAAGAGTTTACCCCAGGAAAAATAACAAGGGGGACAAAGAAACATAACTACATTATATACCTCACTTTAGAAGTAAATATCATCACAATAAAGTAAACACAAAGTAGACCCTAACCCCCATTCTAGAATGATTATCCTGGGTGGTGGGCAGTTTAGGAGAGCCAGGGGTTCATTTCTCAGAGTGGGAAGTCAGCAGACATGGTGCATAAGAGACGGAGCCAAACAAAAGCAAATAAGCATATTATAAAAATTAAGGAGGAGAAATAGCAATAAAAATGAAAAAGATTGCTTTGGGTGAGCAGTACTACAGGGTAGGAAAGTATTATCATCAACTAAAATTAAATAAAAAGAAAAATTAACTCTGGTCATACCAAAGCATTTCCGTGACAATTGAACAGAAATGGATGGACTTAATAAATTAAATCAATCAAACTGGCCAGGACAGAATGAAAACTTATCAATTAAGACAAACAGATGGAGTGAGAAAGCTGAATGTCACGTGTTGGACATTTCAATGCTCTTTATAGCCACTCAGAGTCTAACTAAACAAACCAATGCTCAGACCTTTCCTGAACTGCTGCGGCCTTCAGGCCCTCTTCCATCCTCTACACTCCACCAGCAACTGCCTCCAGACCTGGTCCCACTGACCCTGACACCAGCCTGCACTCCCAGCAGATCCTGCTGCCTGCTGCCTGCTCAGCCTCGGCTCAGACTAGGGCCTCTCCCACAGAGCACACCAGTCTGAAAGCCCGGCACCCTCTGGCATCCGGGCTCCCCTCCAGTGCTCTAGTACAGCAGTGAGGGCTATTGTTACCAGCTTAAGGAGCAAGGACTCCAGTTTCAGAGCTAGGTACCCCCAAGACAGAGGATGCTGTTCACCAGACACTGCCTACCATAAAAAGCTTCAGCGCACCCTCCGTCTCATCAAGGCATCACCAATATTCTAGATGGTTTCTACCTTCCTCCTCTCATCATCAGCCTTTGGTAGCCTCCAAAAACAAATATATGGTTTCTTCGAGAAATAAAAGAATCAAGAAAGAGTAATTTTTGATTTGTTAAGTCTGATGCAACATAAACTAAATGTTCTTTCTACCGTTATCTATTATCTTGGCTGAATGTGGTTATACTTAAGATTCCAATTCAACCACCTTTCAAGATTCATAGGGCAACACTTACATAATTGATCATTAAGGTTAAAAAAATTCAAATTGATACAAGATAATTTTGTCAGACAAAGTTGTAAGCTAATAAAAAAATTTCCTAATAATATAATATTAAAATGAATAAACTTTTTCTTTACAATTTAATCAGCTAGTTTTATTTTTAAAATCTTCCTACAGTTCCTCAGTTAAAAAAATCTCTTTTCCAAGTGAAAAGAAACCAACCTGTTCAAATCAAAGTAGAAAATAAGATGATAAGACATGTCAGGGAGTTTAATGCCAATCTCCTTTTAAAACTCTACCTTTTGATTTTAATTACTCTTAAAAAAATAAAGTATGTAGACATTTAAGAAAAATTCTCCCCAAAGGCCTAAATTCCTAATTTTTTCCTCCACTCATTTACAGCTAAAACATTCCAAAAGTGGAAGAAAATGTTAAAATTTGCAAACCAGGAGAGAAGAGGTAAATTAGGGTGTAGTTAGAAAAAAAATCCATTACAGTTAAAGTTGAAAAAGCAAAAATTAGCTCAGACTTTAAAAAGTGCCCTGTCATTCCTTAGGTACAGATGACAGAGTCAACTGCACAGTGAATAGGAGACAATATTTCTTCCCAGGGCATATTACAGCTGGAAATGATGACAATACCCTTTCCCTGAGTAACTACTGTATTTTGCTCTACAGTCCTGGACTATCAGAAATTTTGCTGTTCAAAAGTACATCGGTAAGGATAAAACATCCTATTTTCACTTGCAGGATTCATGTTTTGATGGTTACCATAAAAAATTCAGTGAAGTCCTGCTATTTCAGACTTTTTGAAAAGGGGAAACTGCCCATCTAATTACTGGAAAGTGAGTTATTGGGCAGTAGAAAAACAATTTGCTTTCAAAATCAAACAGTAGCTTGAGGGAGTCTAATACAGATTCAGTCCTTCAGCCCAACTCCAAAGAGCTCTGAAAAACAAGATTTTTAGTAATTTTCGGAAACTTCTTTTAGTGGCCACACCTGCCCTAAACTGACACATAGTTTTTATTATTCTACCTAGCGGGATTATTCACAGTACAGGTGCAGAAACAGTTGTGTGGGGTGACAGGATGCTGTATCGGAGTGCTAAGTGTCAGTATGCACATGCACCTTTCTAAATTCTGAGAAATGTCTTTTTCAGTGATGAAATTCAGATTTTATCTTTGAATTTTAAATTCTGAAAAAACCCTGAATTCCAAAACATATCTGAGCACAAAGTTCTTGAGTAATGATTATGAACATGCAATGTGCTGCCTAAGTGATGTCCTACTAAGAAGTCTTTGGTTTTAAAACAGAGAAATCAGACCTGTACTCAGAATATTAAATATGAGCCTATAAGGAAGGCTAAGGCATTATTTCTTAAATACAAACCTAGCAACAAAATGCTCTCCCTGCCAATTTCATCCCTCAGAAAAGGCAACACCAAAAATTAGGTACACACCTAATTTTTATCCTAGCTTAAAACATTAAAAAACATTCTAGTTAAGACTATTTATATCAGCCTACATATCCGGGCACTACAAACTTACAGAATACAAATCAATTTCTATTTTACTATAAAATTTTTCTAAGCACATCAAAAGAATGATGATGACTGAACAAAATGATTTGATAAAATAATTTGAACAGATTCCTCACTTAAAACACCTAATACTTTACAAGTATTTAATTCTTTTAGTTCAGATACAAATATATCCATGCAGGAGGGGCAGGGAGCCAGTGGGGCACTAATGAATTTAATTGCATTTTATAGAAATGCTACCTGTGTAATACCATAAATATGTTCTCTCCAAAACAAAGAAAGCAGACAGTAGAGTTAATTCCATTTCTTCCAGAAAATTTCCGTCATCACGTGATTAATTTTTTTATTATGAAAATTCAAATGTCTGACATCTTCAACTCTCGACTACATGCTGAAATGCTCCAGCCAACAGTTTTACTGGGGTTCAGTGAAATCTTTGGCAAGTCAAGCCAACTCATTAAAATAATCTGCAAGGCTGTTTTCAACGTACAAACATTTAAACTCTAAATTCTCCAATAACTGTCTTTCTGTTCTTGAACATTCAAACACACCAAAAAAAAAAAATTACTCAAATTTCCATTTTACTATATAAAACTTTACTGCTCTCCAAATCACTCACTGGCCAATTAAGATACTTTTCCATGAAAATATTCTGAAGGACTAATCATTTTAAATTTGAGTAGTAGTTACGAAAGTTTCATGTGTTTTATACAACTGCTCTCCCTTTCTGCCGTACAAGAAATACAGTTTATATAAAACTTCCGCAGGTACACTGAGTCACGATAAACACTGTGGAATTTTCCAGACCATTCATGTAACTGGCCAAACGAAATGTGTTCTTTCGGACACCCAGTTTCTCCGTGCCTACGGATTCCCGCTCATGTTTCCCAGAACCGCGGGCTTCCGCAGGGTCTGCGCCGCCGCGGCACCTGGAGCCCCAGGTCCCCGCGCAATCCCCCGACCCAGGCCTGGTTCTCAGTACGGGAGCCGGACCTGAGAGGATCTAGGTTTAGGAGAAAGGCGGGCACCACTTACCTACATCAATTTCCCCTCCTTTTTCAAAGGACAAGGGCTCCGAATGTCCCCGCCAATGCGCCTGGACATCCAGAAACCCGCCCAGTGGACGCACAGCTGCATCCCACCCTCGCCGCCTTACCCAGCCCCAAGGAGCCATGGGCTCCGCGTCCCCGCGGCCGAGCGGAGAGAGCCGCGCGCCACACCTACCAGCGCAGGTAAGCCAAGGGCGGGACGGCGCGGGGTGGAAGCTCCGGGAGAGGAGTAGAGGGAGACCGGCGCAGGGCGGGCGCGTTCGTGGGGCTCTCTGGGAGCGGCGTGAGGCCCGGGGCTCCTGCTCGCTTCTCCCGTCGCCAGATCTCCTCAGCCGCGGAGCGCAAGGGGCTTCCTCATTTTGGGCAACTTCCTCAACGCGCCGGGACAGGCCCCGCACTTCCTCCCGGCCACCGCCCCGGCGCCCGTACGCCCCCAGTGCCGAAGCCCGAAGCAGGGCAGCGGCAGCTGGACCGCGGGGGACCTGGCCGCAAGGTGGACTGAGAGACTGGAGGGAAGAAGGAAATAAGCGAGTTGAGTGATCTGCCCATGGCTCAGAAGGCCAGGGTCAGGGGTCTTCATATACAAAGAGGGCCATTGCCAACAACAGAAACCTCTTCCCTTTGTCGCCTGCAGCCCATTCCGGCTAAGGACGGTAGGCCTTCAGGCAGGCCTGTTCCCGCTGCTACTGCTCAGGAAGAGAATTTTGTTCCCTGTGCTGTGTCTTCCCAGTCACCAAGCTAAGACACCCTGCTAACTCCTAACCAGGAAGCCATGGAATCAGGCCAGGTGGCCTTAGGTGTCGCCAGACTTCCCCACAGGTCTTTGGGAGGTCCCAGCCTGTCCACCGCAGTCTGTTTTGGGGAGCTTTAATTATTGCAAAGTTCTTGATAGAGCATTTAACTTGTTTCCTTTACCCATAGCGGCCTGCCGTGTGAAGCTAAACTACATTTAATCCTTTTCTGTAGTTCTTCAAATGGTTTAAAAACACCTACCTGGTTTCCCCTCCCTATCCTCTTCCCCTTTTCTGTGTTGGGCAGCACTTTAAATCTTCCCATAAAAGTTTCCAGCCCCTCACATTCTCGGAAACACTGACTGGGCGTGCCTGATTTTAAAGCCTGTACCCTGAACCCAAATACAATACCCAAAATAAAATATGTAGTGTGTTAGATTATAATTGCCATGGAGAAAAATAGGTGATAGGGAATGTTTACATTCCATTGTAGCCCCTCAGCCTTTTCACGTGGACATTCTCTTACATTCGTTTTGCCATTAAATGTTTTTATTTATTGTATTGTATTTTTTCCATTACTATTTATCCCCCTGATACCCTCTTCCACCTCTACCCCCCTCTCTTCTGCAATCACCGTGAGTTCTTTCTGTTTTTTTCTTCTTTTTTTGCTCAATCCCTTGTCCCCTACCCTACACCCTGCTAAAGCTATTAGCCTGCTCTCTATCTTTGAGTCTGTCTCTATTTTGTTTGTCAGTTGTTGGTTCATTAGATTCCACACATGAACAAAATCATATGGTACCTGTCTTTATTTGGCTGGCTCATCCTTACTGTCACAAAGGGTACAATTTACTTCTTTAAATGTTTAACTCAAGTGAAGGATTTTTATTATGGTTATATGTGTTAATTGTTGGACTTCATTACACTTCACCTAGCCAGCAAAATAGCCATTGTTCTCTAAACAAAGGCTTAGAACATCCAGACAGGCTTTCAGAATTAGTGAAATTGTTGGAAATGGGCGCTAGAGGACCTGTTTTGAGTTTACTAAGATTACATATTTCTTTAGGGACTGCTCGTAGAGATGAGGTGATGTTCTAGGTGCATCTTCATGCCACCCTTCAGCACTGCTCTAGTCCTTTTTGAGTAAACTTTAAAAAGTTAATCAGTATGCTTATAATGATTTTTTTTTTAAATGTTAAAATCATCACACAAATACCTGGAAAAAAATCTTCCTATAAGTCAACACATTTCTTCTACACTTTCTTTGCCCCATATTTTAACTTTGTTTTTAATCTTTCACTGCAATAATCCTTAGCTGTGATTGTACGCTGAGTCCTGGAAGCCCTCTTTAGCAAAACTTGAACTAGGATGATCTCAGGGACACCTCACAAATCAGTTTTTAATGTGTCTTGTTTCCTGTGGAATATTTATTTACTTATATTTTCTTTCAAAAAAGTCAATATATTTTTCTGGTTTTGCTGTGTGAATTTCACCACTGAAGTCTTACATGTCTGCTGCGTGGTCTGAGTGTTTCCGTGGTTCTTATTCAAGGTGCCTGGCTTTCTTGTGTACGTGGTCACATTCAATTGGGAACCATTAGTTGTCCCTGAAACATTATTTGTGGAAATTAATTGAAGCCTGGGAAGAAGGTATTTTATTTCCAAGAGAATTTATCTTTGTTTCTGTGAGAAGCCTAGGATCCAACTAGTGTTTGAACAATTTAAGAAAATTTCTTAGCTTATGTTTTTTGGGCCAGCTAAGTGATATGAATTTGGGCACAATTTTGGTCAGCTTATGGTTACAATTTCTCAAGGATGAACATCTTCTGTTTTTGTTCTGTACTTCCTTTTGCTTTTATTTCAGAGTCCTTATTTCTTGTATTCATGCCTTCCTCTTGTTTAGTTTACTCCATCATTTTGGTGAATCACAAGGCCCAAGAGTTTCCTGAGAAATGGAAGTAGATATTTTAAAGAACTTACATATCCCAAAAGTTCTACCCTCAAGCTTATTGGTGGTTTGGATTGTGTAGAAGTCTAGTTCAGAAATTATTTTTCTTCACAATTTGAAGTCATTATTCTGTTTTTCTTTTTTTGCTTCTAGTTTTGCTGTTGAGAAATCCAAACCATCCTGCGTCTTTATATTTTTCTTTTCATTCGGATTCTTTGTCTTCTGAGCATCGTTACTAGTTCGTTGTTTTACCTTGTACAGGCTTGCCAGCTTTCTCCAGACCTTCTATTTACTTTTCTCCTCTCTGGTGACAACTCCTTGATCCTTATATCAGATCCTTTTACTTTCCCCTTTCTAGATGACAGTGTGAGGGCTTATTAGTCCCTTTATGCCTGATTTTCCATAGCCTTTGAGCACAAAGGGATGGAGTTGTGTTGCAATGGCTGGGCTTCTCCCTCCTGCATGAGACTGGATTGAATATAGGAGGGTTCACTACTCCTTGGGAGACTGAAAGGGGTAGCTTTCCCCCTGTTTTGGAGGCAGCTGTAAGCATCAGTTCAGTCCCTCAATTGATGTGTGGAGGCTTCAGACTTCTGATAGTCATGCAGATGGCTAACATTTCTTTTTTTTCTTTCAACTCCACTGCAGCCATTTTCACTACTCCTTAGTCAAAAATGGGAAAAGCTAAGAATAAATTATTGCTCCTTTTTCTTTTTCAGTATTTGAGTGAGAATTGTCAAGATTTTGTAGACTCACCAGATGTGGTCTCTGGGAGGTGGGAGCATGACCTCACCCTGATCATCTCAAACTTCTGTTTTTTACATGAGCCAGCACTTTCCTTACTTCATCTCATTAAGCCTTTCTTCTTTTCTTGTTTGGTTACTGTTGGTAACTTGTACATTTTTGTTTTCTCCTCCTTTACTTTTATCTTAGGTAGCATGGAAGGAGAAATCCTACCCCCCCCCCCCGCCACCCCAGATAGCGAGTCTTTGATACTCCCTGAATATTTCACCACTTCTATCCAAAATTTAATGTCACACATTTTTACCATAGAATATGTATTGTACATTGTCATATTTAGAATGCTTGGTCCTCATTTTATTTCTTTCAAATTAAAAATATGCAAGTTACACATGATATATGTTAGGATGCTTTAGATTACAAGTATAAGAATACTTAACTCCAACTATTGACATGATAAAATTTTATTGGCACAAAAAGGGGAAATCTACAGTTAGGATAGCGTCAGATGTATTTTTATATAAATCATTTTAAGTTGAGATAAAAGCCATACAAGACAAAATTCACCACGAGAACTGTTTTAAAACGTACTAATTTAATTCTGTCTTATGTTATGCAAGCAAGTTAATTTCGATAGGCCAGCATTGCTGAGTTTCAGTGATGCTCATCACTTGGTTACATCTGTCTGCCCGAATGCCACAGAATGTTGACAGGAGGTTCCCTTGCTAGTTCAACCCTGATTTAAATGTGACTTTTCACCTACAAATGGTGTACTTCCTTCTTTTTCTGTTGTCAGTGAGGTTTTGAACAAGAAAGAAAAAGTTACTTAAGGCCCTATGATAGCATCTGAACTTCACGTGCATCTAAGCCCGATGGCCAGGGGTTACACACCTGGGCTATTGCTCCAATGCTGTTCTTTTCCTGGCCTGCGGCCCTTTCACATACTTCAACAGGTAACCATGCATTTGCCTAGGTTACTTTTTAGAATTATAATTAAGTTGACCCTCAGTACCTGTTGGCTAAACCAAGCATGGATCAAAAATGTTTGGGGAAAAAAAACATTGGTGTGGCTCAGTGGATTCAGCACAGGCCTGTGAATCCAAGGGTTGCCAGTTTAATTTCCAGTTTAGGGCCCATACCTGGACGGCCAGCCAGGTCCCTAGTAAGGGGTACATAAAAGGCAACCACACATTGATGTTTCTCTCCCTCTCTTTCTTTTTCCCTTCCCCTCTCTCTAAAAATAAATAAATAAAATCTTAAAAAATATATGTGGAAAAAAATTCCAGAAAGTTCCAAAAAGCAAAATTTGAATTTGCCACATCTGAGCACTACACCAAATCCACAGAAATAAAGTGGTATGTAAGCATATTTGCATATACCTTATTTTCCTACAATACAAATATAGATTGCATGCAATTGATTCACTTATCATTTTTATTATCAAGTTGTAAGAATTTTTTGCATATTTTAGATACGAATCCATTATTACATAAAGGATTTGCAAATATTTCCCCCTACTTTGAAGGTTGTCTTTTTACTTTCTTGATAGTATCATTTGCAGGACAAACATTTTTAATTTTGATGAAATTAAATTCACTTAGTTTTTGTTTTGTTGCTTATACTTTTGTATTATATCTAAGAAATCATTGCCTAGTCCAAGGTCATGAAGATTTGTTCCTGGTTTTCTCTAGGTGTTTTATAGTTTTGGTTTTTACATTTATGTCTCACATTCATTTTAAGTTCACTTCCATGTACAGTTTAGGACAGAGGCCCAACTTCAGTTTTTGGTATGCACATATCCTGTCTCAGCACAACAGCAGTTATTGAGGCAACTACATTGACCCTTGAACAGTGCTGGGTGGAGTTAAGGGCGCCAACCCTCTTACAGTCAAAAATTTGCATATAACTTTTGACTTTTCAAAAATTTACTAATAGCCTACTGTTGACTGAAAGCTTTAGTAATAACATAAACAATTAATTAATACGTATTTGGCATGTTACATTTAAAAAAATTTTAATTGTTGTTCAAGTATAGTTTTCTGCCTTTACCCTCATCCCAGCCCACCCCCTGGCCCTTCCCACTTCCCTCTCATTTCCACACCCCCCACCCCCTGTTGTTATTGTCCATCTGTCCTGTATACTTGTTCCTGTAAACACTTCCCTTTTCCCCTGAAATTCCCTCCTCTCTCCTTTCTGATCATTGTCAGCCTGTTCTCAATTTCAGTGTGTTTGGTTATATTATGCTTGCTTGTTTGTTTTGTTGATTAGGTTCCTGTTAAGGTGAGATCGTATGGTATAGTCGTCCTCGGTATATCGCGGTTCACTTATTGAGGCTTCACTGTATTGTGGGTTTTTAAAAAATATATATATATCTAATTCTGTATCATGGAGTTTTCACTATATTGCAGGATTTTGCTGTAGGTGTTTATATAGTATTTATGATTTTAATTATTTTTGCCTAAAAAATTAAAAACAATATAAAAATATAAAAATGTTAATTCAAGCATATTAAAAATATTAAATTGAAATAAAATACATTATGTATTTTATCAGCGGATGAATACTGTACTGTACACAATGGAAATGCAGTACACCACTGCAGCTTGCGCAAGTTTGCCAACGTGAGATAGTACACGGCACACTATTGGCTGATGGAATGAAAGGCAACCAACCACAGCACTGTGTTCTGTATCCTGGGCGCTGATCAGCTCAGTGACTGTTGCATCAGTCTGTTTGCTCTCCTGCACTGTGCGCATGTGTTCAGCATCTCTCCTTGTCCACTTCACATCGACGTCTGATCACTGGGCATAGTGTTGTTCTGCGGTGTTGTGTTTTTGTGAAAATTTCATAAAAGTTTGAATTTATTTCAAGCCCTACGATGCCACCCAAATGTTCTGTGCCTTGTAAGTCTTCTGGCAGTGAACCCAAGCACCAGAGGAGTATGCTTACCATCAAAGAAAAGGTGGAACTTCTCAACATGTTAAAGGAAGGCAAAAGCTACGCGGCTGTAGGCTGCCATTATGGGATCAGTGAGTCTACTGATCGCTACATAAAGAAAGACGAGAAGAATATTAGGTCTATGGCAACAATGACTTTTAAAAAGATTGCAAAGAAGGTGGTCACTTTCTGCAATAAGGCCATTGTGAGAGTGGAGTCTGCATTGGCCCTGTGGATAAATGACCGCAGGAAGAAGAATATCTCGCTGGATACCAACACCATCTGGACGAAGGCCAAGAAACTTTATGATAGTTTTGCAGAAGGCACAGACGTTCCCAACAGTGATGAGGGTGAAGATGAGGATGACGACATAGAAGCAGGACTATGGAGTGCTTCTCCCACCAGACAAATCCCATTCAGGCCAGCAAAGGCTGGTTTGACAAATTTCAGAGACACGTTGGACTCACAAGCATTTCTCTGCGTGGAGAAACTGCCTCTGCTGATAAAAAGCAGTGCCAGCAACTCCCCATAAGTATGTTCATCATTCAGATGAAGAGATCAGTTACGCCTACGCCTTTAGCGGAAATAGACGTTATGGCCCAGGGCAAAGATACTGCACCACCTGATGAAGGGCCTGATGAAGTGATACCTTCAGAAGAGCTATAATGCTCTTCTTGGCTGTGCAGTATGTCCCTCTCATCGTCATCACCTTCATTGCCATCATTACTGCACAACTACATAATTCATGATCTTCATCATTCAAGTTGTATTATACTTCATTGGTGAGTACCCATATAGAATTGTATATGTTGTTAAAATTACGTAGTTTTAAGAATGTAAAAAGTGTTTAAGAGCATATGAAGTGTTTATAGGAGTGTGGGAAGGGTTTATAAAGCCTTAAAATATACATAAATAATAAAATAAATATAACACTGCTAGTTCATGGATTTTCACCTACTGCAGGGGTCTCTGAAAGCTAATTTCCGTGATAGGTGAGGGATCACTGTATTTGTCTTTCACCGCCTGGCTTATTTCACTTAGCATAATACTCTCCAGGTCCATCCATGCTGTCACAATGGGTAGGAGCTCCTTTCTTTCTGCTGCATAGAATTCTATTGTGTAAATTTACCATAGGTATTTTATTTTACTTTATCTTATTTTATTTTATATTTTATTTTATTTTATTTTATTTATTTTTATTTTAATTGTTGTTCTTGTACAGTTATCTGTCTTTTACTCCCATCCCAGCCCACCGCCCCAACCCTCCCCACTTCCCTCCCATATCCACCCCCCCTAGTTTTTGTCCATGTGTCTTTCATACTTGTTGCTCCAAAACCTTCCCCTTTCGCCTGAAATTCCCTCCCCTCTCCCCTCTGGTGACTGTCAGCCTGTTCTCAATTTCAGTGACTTTGTTTGTGTGTTTGTTTTGTTGATTAGGTTCCTGTTAAAGGTGAGATCATATGGTATTTGTCTTTCACTGCCTGCCTTATTGTGCTTAGCATGATGCTCTCCAGTTCCATCTATGCTGTCTCAAAGGATAGGAGCTCCTTCTTTCTTTCTGCTGCATAGAATTCCATTGCATAAATGTACCATAGGTTTTTAATCCATTCATTTACTGATGGGCACCTAGGTTGCTTCTAACACTTGGCTATTGAAAATTGTGCTGCTATGAACATCGGTGTGTATAGGTTCTTTTGGATTGGTGTTTCAGGGTTCTTAGGATATAATCCTAGCAGTGGAATTGCTGGGTCAAAAGGAAGATCTATTTTTAGTTTTCTTAGAAAATTCCATACTGTTTTCCATAGTGGTTGTACCAGTCTGCAATCCCACTAACAGTGCACTAGGGTTTCCTGTTCTCCACAACCTCTCCAACACTTGTTTGTTGCTTTGTTTATGATGGCCATTCTGACTGGTGTGAAGTGGTATCTCATTGTAGTTTAAATTTGCATCTCTTTAATAGCTAGCAATAATGAGCATCTTTTCATGTGTCTCTGGATCCTCTGCATGTCCTACTTGGAGAAGTATCTGTTCAAGTCCTTTGCCCATTTCTTAATTGGGTTGCTTGTCTTTGTAGAATGGCGTTGTGTGAGTTCTTTATATAGTTTGGAGATGAAACCCTTGTCTGAGGTATCACTGGCAAATATGTTTTCCAATATGGTTGGTTCTTTTTTTATTTTAATACTGTTTTCTTTAGCTGTGCAGAAGCTTTTTATTTTGATGAGATCCCATTTGTTTATCCTTTCTTTTATGTCCCTTGCTCTAGGGGACATATCAGTGAAAATACAGCTGTGTGAAATATTTGAGATTTACCTGCTTATGTTCTCCTGGAGGAGTTTAATGGTGTCACAACTTTTATTTAAATCTTTTATCCACCTTGAATTTACTTTTGTGTATGGTGTAAGTTGGTAGTCGAGTTTCATTTTTTTGCATGTAGCTGTCCAACTCTCCCAACACCATTTGTTAAAGAGGCTATTTATACTCCATTTTATGTTGCTGCCCACTTTGTCAAGTATTAATTGACTGTAGAGACTTGGGTTTATTTCTGGGCTCTCTGTTCTATTCCATTGGTCTATCTGTTTGTTTTTATGTCAGTACCAGGCTGTTTTGATTATAGTGCCTTTGTAATGCAGTCTGATATCAGGTATTGTGATCCTTCCTACGTTGCTCTTCTTTCTCAAAATTAAAGCAGCTATTCAGGGTCATTTATGGTTCCATATAAATTTTTGAAATATTTGTTCTCTGTCTGTGAAATATGCCATTGGTACTTTCATAGGTATTGCACTGAATCTGTAAATTGCTTTGGGTAGTATGGCCATTTTGATGATGTTAATTCTTCAGATCCATGAACACGGTATATGTTTCCATTTGTTTGTGTCTTCCTTGATTTCTTTCTTCAGTGTTGTGTAGTTTTCTGCGTACAGGTCTTTTACCTCCTTGGTTAGGTTTATTCTTAGGTATTTTATTTTTTGTCTTGCTATATCAAATGGCATTTTTTCTTGATTTCTGCTTCTGATATTTCATTGTTTGTATACAAAAATGCCTTTGATTTCTGGATATTGAGTTTGTATCCGGCTGTTGGGCCAAATTCATTTATTACGTTGAGCAGCTTTTTGGCCAAGTCTATAGGATTTTCTATGTACACTATCATGTCATCTGCAAACAATAATAGTTTTGTTTCCTCCTTTCTGATTTCGATGCCTTTTATTTCCTTTTCTTGTCTAATCACTGTGGCTAAGACTTCCAACACTATATTGAATAGAAGTGGTGAAAGTGGACAATCTTGTCTTGTTTCTGATCTTAGTGGAAAAGATTTTAGTTTTTGATTGTTGAGTATGATGTTGGCTAGGTCTCTCATATATGGTCTTTATTATGTTGAGGAATACTCCCTCTATTCCCACTTTGCTGAGTGTTTTTATCATAAATGGGTGGTGTAACTTAAATACTTTTTCCACATCTATTGATATGATCATGTATTTTTGTCTTTGTTTTTGTTTGTGTGATGTATTACATTTACTGGTTTGCAAATATTAAACCATCCTTGCATCCCTGGGATGAATCCCACTTGATCATGGTGTATGATCATTTAATGTATTGTTGAATATGGTTTGCCAATATTTTGTTGAGGATTTTAGTATCTATGTTCATCAGCAATATTAGCCTGAAGTTTTCTTTTTTTGTTGGGTCTTTATCTGGTTTTCAGATTAGGATGATGCAGGCTTCATACAAAGAGTTTGGGAGTCTTCCATCATTTTGGATTTTTTCGAATAATCTGTGAAGGATAGGGGTTAGCTCTTTCTTAAATGCTTTATAGAATTCTCCTGTGAAACAATCTGGTCCAGGGCTTTAGTGTTTCGGGAGTTTTTTGATTACTGCTTCAATTTCATCTGCTGTTCTTGGTCTGTTCAGGCTTTCTGCTTCTTCTTCATTGAGTTTTGGGAGATTATATTTTTCTAGATGTTTGTCCATTTCACCTAGGTTTTCAAATTTCCTAGCACACAGTTCTTCATAGTAATTTCTTACAATCCTTCATATTTCTGTGGTGTAAGTTGTAATCTCTCCTCTTTCATTTCTGATTGTGTTTATGTGGGTCCTCTCTTTTTTTTCCATGAGCCTGCTTAAAGGCTTGTCAATTTTGTTTATCTTTTCAAAGAACCAGCTCCTGGATTCATTGATCCTTAGAATTGTGCTTTTAGTCTCTATGTGATTTAATTCTGCTCTGATCTTGGTTATTTCCTTCCTTCTACTTGCTCTGGGCTGTCTTTGTTGTTGTTCCTTGAGTTCTTGTAGGCATAAGGTTAGGTTGTTTGTTTGAAATATTTCTATCTTTTTTAGGTAGGCCTGTATCTCTATGAACTTCCCTCTCAAGACTGCCTTTGCTGTGTCCCATAAGTTTTGGGTTGTTGTGAGTTCATTTTCATTTGTTTTCAGAAACTTTTTGACTTCTTCCCTAATTTCATTCTTGACCCATTCATTGTTTAAAGCATGTTATTCAATCTCCATGATTTTGAGTGTTTTGGGTGTTTCCCCTTGGGGTTGGTTTCTAGTTTCAGTCCCTTATGGTCAGAGGAAATGCTTAGTATGATTTCAATTGTCTTGAATTTGTTGAGGTTTGTTTTGTGTCCTATTATATGGTCTGTCTTTGAAAATGTTCCTTGTGCATTTGAAAACAATGCGTATTAGTTTCTTTGGGATAAAGGGCTGTATATATATATACATATACATGTATATATATAAGTTAAGTTGATTTCATGTAGAGTATTGTTCAATTCCACAATATCTTTGTTGATATTTTGTTTGGAAGATCTGTCCATTTTTGACATTGGGGTGTTGAAATCCGGTATTATAATTGTGTTGCTGTCAGTATCTTCCTTGAAGTTTTCCAAGATTTTCCTTATGTATTTGGGTGCTCCTATGTTGGGTGCCTATATGTTTACAATGTTTATGTCTTCTTGGTGGATTCTTCCCTTGAGTATTATGAAGTGACCTTCTGGGTCTCCCTTTATGGCCCTTCTTTTGAAGTCTATTTTGTCTGATATGAGTATTGCTACCCTGGCTTTTTTTCCCTGTCCATTTGCTTGGAAAATTTTTTTCCATCCCTTCACTTTGAGTCTGTGTAGGTCTTTTGTCCTGAATTAGGTCTCTTGTAGGCAGCATATTTGTGGGTCATGCTTTCTTATCCATTCAGTTATTCTGTATGTCTTTTGATTGGAGCATTTAATCCATATACATTTAAGGTTATTATTGATAGGTACTTATTCATTGCCATTTTCATACCTGTTTTTTTTTTTTCTCTCTCTTTTCCTTTGTTTCCTTAAAGCAGTCTCTTTAGTATCTCTTGCAGAGTTGGTTTGGTGGAGGTATATATGTCTTTTGATTGGAGCATTTAATCCATATACATTTAAGGTTATTATTGATAGGTACTTATTCATTGCCATTTTCATACCTGTGTTTTTTTTTTTCTCTCTCTTTTCCTTTGTTTCCTTAAAGCAGTCTCTTTAGTATCTCTTGCAGAGTTGGTTTGGTGGAGGTATATTCTTTGAGACTTCTTTTGTCTGGGAAGCTCCCTATTCCCCTTCTATCTTGATTGAAAGTCTTGCTGGGTATAGTAGTCTTGGTTGCAGGCCTTTGGTTCTCATTACTTGGAATATTTCTTGCCATTCTCTTCTGGCTTGGAGCATTTCCATTGAGAAGTCAGCTGCTAACCTTATCGTGGCTCCCTTTTGTGTTACTTCCTGTTTCCTCCTTGCTGCCTTTAAGATTCTCTCTTTGTCTTGGAATTTTGCCATTTTAATTATGATGTGTCTTGAAGTTGCCCTCTTTGGGTTCCTCTTGATTGGGACTCTCTGTGTTTCCTGGATTTGTGTGACTTTTTCTCTCATCAAATCTGGGAAGTTTTCCATCATTACTTTTTCAAATAGGTTTTCTATCCCTTGCTCTTCTTCTTCTCCCTCTGGTATTCCTATTATATGAATATTATTACATTTCATATTGTCTTGCATTTCTCTTAATCCCTCTTCATCCTTTCTGAGCCCCTTTTTCTTTTCTTGCTCATTGTGGGTGTTTTTTCTGCTTTGGCCTCCAGCTCACTGATCTGATCTTGTGCTTCATTAGTCCTACTTTTGGTTCCTTTTACTGTGTTCTTCAGTTCAGAAATTGTATTTTTCATTTCCTCTTGGCCCTTGTTGATAGTTTCTATTTCCTTTTTCTTGTTGATATAGTTTGTAGTGAGTTCATTGTACTTTCCCTGTAGTTTCTGGTAGCTCATTGAGAGCTCATAGAGCTTCCTGAGAAGGATTGCTTTGAACTCAATATCTGATAGTTGAGTTGCCTGTATTTCATTTCATTCTTTCTGAGGCTTCCTTCTTTCATTTCATTTGGGGATTGTTTCTTTGTCTTCCCATTGTTTGTGAGATTCTTCTTGTTAGCCTCAGCTTCTTAAATTTAACTGTTCTGACTCCCTGGGTTTATGGTGTGAACATCTATGGTAGAATATTGTGAGATTCAGTCTTGCCCTCTCCTTGATCTTCCGAGCTCACTGGTCTTGGGCTGTCATTTATGTTGGCTCTGTTTTTGTATTTGTGTTTTGA
Source organism: Anoura caudifer (assembly GCA_004027475.1). NCBI lineage: Eukaryota > Metazoa > Chordata > Mammalia > Chiroptera > Phyllostomidae > Anoura > Anoura caudifer. The sequence continues at coordinate 17,245 of PVKU01001872.1, read as the reverse complement.
TTGTTATTGGGTCTTTTTTTGGAGGGGCCTTCCCACCAGCTGGTTAACTGCGGGTCATGCTGACTACCTCCTCTCATATTTTGTTGTGCTGGTGTAGACGGGTGTGTTGAAGCTGGTTCTTTCATGCGTACAACATTTTGAGGATTCTCTCTTGCTCTTGTTCAGTTGTTTGTTCTGGGTAATTTCTCCACTATTTAGTTGTATTTTCAGATAGCTCCTGGATTGATGTTAGTATGGCTTCCACTCTCTCCTTCACCTTCTACTTTTTTTTTCTTCTGTTGGTGGTTCCTTTGTTGTTGGGTTTCCTTTTCCAGCTACTCTTTTTAGTGATCAGTTGGAGGGGGAAGGCAAAAATCATTTAAGACAGCAAGAGTGTATTCTATGATATTTACAGTAGCAGCCCATAGAGAAGAGATAGGAAATCCTTTGGCCATGTATAGTGTTAACCGTGATATTCCACCCAACTAGCCACTTTTTAGAAAGGGTGGAAAGAAGATAAGACTCTTGTTTGGGAGGGAAGGATTATGAGTTGGATCTTGAAAGCAGTGAGGTTGTGGGAGGTCAGATTCTGAGGTAAAGTGAGAGTAAAGGATAATAAATAGGTGTAGTGTGTGAGAGAATAGAGTTAACCACAGCAGTAATAGAGTTCAGGAAACTGTAAGTAGGCTAAAATCTGGGAGGGGTGCTGTGTAGTATTTACAATTGTATGGAACAGCTATTACTTACAATAATAATGGAGCAACAGTCATATGACAGAATCTATGTGATCGGGATAACAAGAATAGGAAATATAGGACCTTGAGTAGTGTGCTCATGGAACACAAGTGAAGTGAAAGACAGTAAATTAACAATACACTATGACAGAGAGAACTAGGGAAACCAGTCAAACAATAAAATTTAACCAGCCAAGCAAAGACTAAACAAAAAGAAGGGGAATATAAAAATACTAACAAAATAAAATATGTAAGAATAATGAAAAAAATAATAATACAAATATGCAATAACTTGCTGGTTCTCTGTAGTAGCAAAGTGAAGTTTGTCTCACTCTCTCAGCTGTTAGAATATCCCCTCTTTGGGTCCAACTCTGGTCTTTTCACAGTTCCAGGTTTTTTTTTTTTGTCTCACTTGTGGGAATTAGAAAAAAAAGAATGAAGTAAGGAAGAAGATAAAATGGGAAAGAATGGAAGATGGAATAAAATAAGAAGGAAGGAAAGAGGTAAAATGAGTTGAAAAGTTAAAAAAATAATAAAAATTAAAAAATAATTACTTAAAAAAAAAGCCTCTTGCTTGTTTCAAACCAGCCAAACCAGTTTTGCTGGTCTCCCTGGCTTTAGCAGGCTGAGGGGCGATTGGTTTTGCTTTTCTCCTTCCTGATCGGCACTCAGTCAGTCTCCAGCCCAGCTTCCCAGCAACCTCTGGTCCCTCAGGTTCCACAGGTTTGGGCATGCACTCTCCCTGGGGCTGTGAGTGTGCCTCTCCCTGGGGCTTTTGATGTGGGCTCGGGGCCTTCCACAGAGCGGCACTCTCCGGGTTGCAGGGGTGTGCGCTCAGCCAGTATGCCTCCAGTTCCTCAGGTTTGGGCATACACTCTTCCTTAGGTTTGGGCATACACTCTTCCCAGGGCTATGGGAGTTCCTGCAGGGCCTTCTGCGCCACCTTGGGAGCGCTGCGGGGCTGGGTGGGGAGGAGGGTGGAGTGGAATGGCTGCTACAGGAGAATTCCCCAAACAGCTGCCTAGTGTCTCTTTTTTTCACTTTTTCTTTTTGAGAAATTCCTCCTGCACAAGCCTGCCTCTCTATACAGAGGCCTGGCCTCTCCCACAGCCCAATTCTCCAACCAGATCAGGGACTATCCTTGTCAGGCCTGTCACCGTCCAATTCTCAACTCTCCCCAGCCAGCATCCACAGCCTCTGTGGGTACTCACAGCCCCTGTGTGTTTGCCACTTAGTCCTTATTCCCCTCTCAAGCAACCGAGTCTCTCCTGGTGCTGCTCAATCCTTGTTTGACAAGGGAGGGAGCCATTGACCATCTCTCTCCCAAGAACCCTGTGGCAGACCCAGCAGGAGCCAGGCCTGGGGCTGCAGCCACCCTGGTCCCCGCCTGGTCCCAGGGACCTTACTGTCCTGAAGCACTCTCCTTACCATCTGGTTTTTCAATGTCCTCTACAATTTTTGGTCTCCTATTTTCATATATGCTGAGGTACTGTTGGCTGTTTGCTCTGTTCCTCCAGAGATTGGCTAGGTTTTTCTCCCATTTGTAGGGGGAAGTGGAATCCACTCCCTCCTACCTTGCTGCCATCTTCAATCTCTGTTACATATTTTATATACTGCATTCTAACAATAAAGTAAGCTATAGAAAAGAAAATGTTATTAAGAAAATCATAAGGAAAATAAAATACATTTACAGTACTGTATGTATTTACTAAAAAAAAAAAAAAAAAAAAAAAAAAAAAAAAAAAAAAAAAAAAAAAAAAAAAAAAAAAAAAAAATCAGCCTGTAAGTGGTTCCATGCAGCTCAAACCTGTGTTGTTCAAGAGTCAGCTGTATTCTGTCCACAATTAATTGTCTTCACATCCTTGTTGAAGATGACTGTAAAGGTTTACTTCTGGACTCTAAATTCTGTCTCATTCATCTATTTATGTATCCTTACACCAGAATTATAGAGTCCTAACTATTATTGTTATATAGTCACCTGGGAAATTAGAAAATTTGAGTCTCTCAACTTTGTTTTTTGTTTTCAAGATTGTTTAACTATTATGCTTGTTTTGCACTGTGATAAGAATTTTAGAATAAGCTTGACAGTTTCTGCAAAAACAGAAACTGGGATTTTGGGAGCAACTGTGTTGATTCTATAGATCAATTTGGGAATATTTACATATTAACAACTTTAAGTATTCTTATCCATGAACATGATCCATTTGTTTTTGGATCATCTTCAATTTCTTAATTTTTAAGCACAGTTCCTTTACTTCTTTGAACATATTTATATAACACCTATGAAATCTTTACTAGATTCATGCATTTGGTCCTAAAAAGGCCCTTTCTGTTGCCTGCTTTCTATTCCTGTGTACAGGCGATGCTTCCCTGATTCCAGGCATGTCTCATTTCTTTTTTTGTTTGAAGGCTGGACACTTTAGGTACCGCAGTTTTCAGACTCTAAGATACAATTTTGGACCACATTTTTTGCTTTAAAAATTTTCCCCTATTTTTCTCCTCTAAAACCGAGGTGCGTCTTATGGTACGGACCCCAGATGCACCTAGGCTGTATAGGAGGAAAATAGGGGGAATTTTTTTGAAGCAAAAAATGTAGTCAAAAGGTGCGTCTTATAGTCCAGAATATGATAACATATAGCAAGTCTGGACACTGGCCCCTCCCCCCACATGCTTGTTGATGTCTGCCTGTTGGCTTATGCATTTCTCTAGTCTCCTAGCTGGACTAGTTCCTAGCTGTGGGCAGCCTGTGATGTTGCTCCCTGGAGAGTGCAGCCTGGGATGTGGGACAGTATCTCTGACCACCAGGAATGACTGTGGTCTGAGGCTGCTCTTTTTGACTCTCTGATCTCCCTGATGAGCTTCTGGCTGGTTTGCTATTGGTGTCATATCTAGGTTTTAGCCTCTGTCAATTACCTGCTGATTTCTCTGTTGTTTTTTATGACACACTGGGGTATAACTTACTTCACCCTCTCATCCAGTTAAAATTTATTCTCTTTTCAGGGACAGATATCACCAATCTCTGAGGTTTGCCCCTACTCAGGAGGGCCCTTCTTAGCTCCTCTTATCCTGCTTCTCTCTGTTAATCTTCCAGAGGGGTCTGTGTTTTGCTTGTTGCTACTGATATCCTGGTTAGCAGCCTCCTTGCAATTGCTCACCTTCAGGATGCCCATTGTTTTCAACAAGAACATTAAGTGTGAACTTCTGAATGTTCTTTTCTAATGAACTAACATTAGCACCTGTAGGGAGAGCTGGAAGTCTGTTGGTCTTACAACCTACTTTCCCCTGGGAGAAACCTCTGTGTTCCTGTATTGGGGCTGGGGTTGAGGACTGTGGCCTGCTCCTGCTGGAGTGGTATCTTCTCTTAGGATATTTGGTGGGGATGGTAGCCTTAGTCTTTTCCATCTGGAACTTCTGCCATACATGTGGGGGCTAAGTGGGCGACCCTACATTCTTTTGGATGAGGTTGCCTGGCATAGAATTTCTGCAACGTGGAGCTGGCCGTGGGGATGATGAGAGATCCCGGTGGCCTGCACCTTCTGGGTGAAACCACAACTACAGACTGGGAGCTGGGAAAGGGAGCCTGACTTCCTTGCTGTATCGAACCCAGAGTGAGGCTTCTGTCTTGCTGAGCTTCGGGTCATGGCTCAATTGACACACTTGCTCCTGTTCTTACTGAAATTTTGTAATTTTTCTTGAATAAATATTTTTCTATTTGCTGTGTGAACTTAGGACAATTTTCAAAGATTTGAAATTGGTTAAGTGTGTGTGTGTGTGTATGTGTGTATATGTATTCCTTCCAGCTAAATAATAATTTCACCAAGTAGATTTTCCACCAAACTTCTCATACTTCTCCTTCCAGAATTCTGACTCTCCTTTTCTTTTTTCTTGAGGCACTGAAATTTGAGGGTTTTTATGAAGTGTCTGGGGGCAGGGAGAACAACATGTACCTCTCAGCAGAAGGGAAGATAGGGCAGGTGGTTGCTGAGGAGGAGGGTCTTGACTAGAAGGAAAAAGGATCCAGCAGTAGAAAGAGGGCCAAGGACACAGACTGCCTATTTGTGATGTCTTTGAGGCTGAAGTATTAGTGGCAACCTACTCCTACCCACCCAGACAAATAATCTTTTTGTCCTCTTTGGCAGGCATGCTAGAGATTATCAATGCCTATTCCAGGCAGTAGAAAATTAAATGTACAAAATTGATGCTGTGTGACAAATTACTGGTATTTTTCTTTCATTTCAGTAGTACTTAAATGGACTTTGCTCCTTTAAGACTATATGTAACCTTAGAATGATTCTTGGGAAAATTAAGTCTTCTAATGTAAAGCATTAAGTATGTTGGAATGAAACCCTATTAAATATCACTACCCTACGAATTATTAGGTAGGATAGGTATTAAACTAAGGTTGGGAGGAGGAGGGAGACATGTCTCACCCATTCACTCAGCAGTACTGAGCCTGGTCCGGTAAGATTGCCTGGTGTTCCAAACATCACAAGCAAGGAAGAGGGGAGTCCTTGAGACTTTGTCCTGGGAAAGGGAGCCTCGGTAGCAGCTTCGCTAACAAGAAAAAGAGCCTTTACTAGCTGAGAAACTAAAACCTTTATAGCTGTACATTATTCCCAAGGTTTAGAAGGGAAGAGCAAGGGGGAATCTAAAAGCTGACTAAGGTATGTAACCCCTGAACCCCAAGAGTCAGCACACTCAGATTAGCTGAGTGCCCACTTGTAGCCTCAGCTCAAGTGTATGGAACAAACTTACTAACAAACTTACTAACAACTTCATTTCCTCTATATGTGGGGCATTTAAGACTAGCTGCTTTGTCTGGCAGCTTTGTGTTCATATGTGTTTCATAAATAAACTTGTTATCTTGTTTCCACTATACATGTTGCCTCTTGCTTGAGTCCTTCTCTTTCAAGCAAGGGAAGAACCAAAGAACAAGCTTGTGGTGGGGGGCCTGACTCAGGTCTCTCTCAGGTAACAGAATCATAATCTATTTTAAGTGTAACCAGAAAAAAGTATGCCTAGAAACAAAGAACAGAAATTGTGTTTTCTAACTCAAATATGTTTCAGTTCCATGAATGGACATTTCCTGCTTGCCCACACATGTGTTCCATTGATAATGTTTGAAAAACTTTATCAACTTAAATTTTCAGGACTGACTAGGCTAAGGTTACCACCCTGAAAGTCAGGGTGGTTTATAAAGACATATAAGAATGAAAGTGTTTTTCTTTTCATTCATACAGATGGCCAGCAGATATATGAAGACATATAGTTGGCTGGCAGGTACATGAAAAGGTGCTCAACATAACTAATCATCAGGGAAACTCAAATCAAAACCACAATATGTTATCATTTAACATCTGTTACAATGGCTATTATAAAAAAAAAACTAGAAATGTGTTGGAGAGGACATAGAGAAAATGGATCACTGCTGGTAGGATTGTAAACTAGTACAACCACTATGGAAAACAGTATGTAAGTTCCTCAAAAAATTAAAAATAGAATTACCATAATCTAGCAATTCCACTTCTGGGTATTTATCTGAAGAAAACAAAAACACTAACTGAAAAAGATATATGCACCCCTATGTTCATTGCAGTATTATTTACAAGGCAAGATGTGGAAATAATCTTAGTGTCCATTCACAGATGAATGGATAAATAAGATTGGATATATATTCACAGAATATTATTCAGTCATAGAAAAAAATGAAATCTTGCCATTTGTGATGATATGGGTGGACTTTGAGGGCATGAAGCTAAATGAAATAAGTCAAACTGAAAAAGACAAATACCATATAATATCACTTATGTGGAATGTAAAATAAATATATATACACATATATATCATATATTATGATATATACCAAGTTCATAGATACAGAGAACAGATTGGTGTTTGCCAGAGGCAAGGGGTTGGGAAATAGGTTGAATAGGTAAACTGGTTTTTTTTTTTTTTTTTAGTTTGAATAAGTCATATTTATTTTTAAAATTAAAAAAGTTTTCAAAATAATGGCTTTTGTAATTATTAACAGTTTTCTGTAGAATTTGACTGGCAAATAGAAGTTGAAGAAAGGAGTAATTAACCAAAGTTATCTCCACTTTTTGACCTTTGAGTCTATGGACCCTGAAGGCCCAGGTCCATCCTCTTCAAGTCTGGGCTCTGATTTGAGTCAAAGACAAAACTGATTATAAGGAAAGTCTGGGGGCCATTAGACAGGTGGGGATAAATGGGAACAAAATTTACAAACATAACTGAGTCCATAAAGAACTCTGGTTTTCCAAAGATGATATGTATCTAATAAAGACCTTACTAAAGAGAGTAAAATACAAAAATCACCCCATATCACAACTCTAGAGGCAGCTACTCTTAAACTTGTCTTGATGTGGTTTTAGTTACCTGTCTGCACATGGGGACATGTAAATATAAGTGTGGTTATATTTTTGTCACCCGATTACCATATTAGAAAGCATGTTGTGGAAATATTCTTATTCCACTTCCTTTTTGTCTGCATACACAGTATTGTCTTGAATATATGAACCATGAGTTACAACCCTAATGATACAGTTAATTGCTTCCAGGGTTTCACTGTTATGAACGACCTAGCTACAAACACCCCTGCATCTATATCTATGATCCTTGATGGATCTTTTGGAATGAATTCCTGAAAGTGAACTCAGAGAGTCAGAGGAGATGCTTGTAGCTGAACTGCACTTGGGACCTAGTACTCTGCACAAGGTCAGAGGGGCTCAAGGCAGGACCACACTCTGCTTGACCAACAGTGAACTGCATAGCCAGAGGATGGGTGCCTGATGCTTCCTGTGCACAGGTGCAGCCTGGTTGGCTAGGCCCTGGTGCTGACTGAAGCTTCTGAGGTGGCCCCTCCTGCTGCCTGTGGTAATGAATTTCAAGCTCTATACATGCTTCTATCTCAGGCAGTGTGAGGTGGTGGAAGAAACTTCATTTGTGTTTCTAACCTGTATCTTTTTAACAGGAGAGTCTGAATCTCTTTGTGAAATGCCTATTTATCACCTCGTGCAATATTTTCACCAGATGCTAATTTTTCTATATTCATTTAAAAAGTTTTGTTGGGCTATAAACCTTATTCCTATCCATATTCATCAATTATGTTGTAAACATTTTCTCCAATTTGCCCTTTGTTTTTAACTTTCCATATTTTATTTGCTTATGTATTTATGCCAAAAATAAGATTTCAGATTTTTTATGTAGGAAAATCACCTATGGTTTGTACGTTTAATGCCTTTGTTATCCTCAAACATATAAAAATGCTCACAGCTTTTTACATTTAAATCTCTATAATACATTTGGAATTTATTTGGTTATAAGCAATGAGATAGATATTCAGTCTCCCCAAATTGTTCATCAGTTTATTCAACAGTCCATCTTCTTTTTTAAAAAATATATATTTTATTGATTATGCTATTATGGTTGTCCCATTTTTTTTCTCCCCTTTATTCCCCCATGCCCTATATTCCCCCTCCCACCAGCATCTTCCTCACCTTAGTTCGTGTCCATGGGTAGTACATATAAGTTCTTTGGCTTCTCCTTTTCCTATACTATTCTTAACTTCTTCCTGTCTATTTTGTGCCTACCATTTATGCTTCTTATTCCCTGTATCCTTTCTCCCTTTCTCCCCCTCCCCTTCCCCGCTGATAACCCCTGATGTGATCTCTATTTCTCTGAATCTGTTCCTGTTCTAGCTGTTTGCTTAGTTCATTTTTGTTTTTGTTTTTTAGGTTTGGTTGTTGATAGTTGTGAGTTTGTTGTAATTTTACTGTTCATATTTTTGATCATCTTCTTTTTCTTAGATAAGTCCCTTTAACATTTCATATAATAAGGGCTTGGTGATGATGAATTCCTTTAACTTGACCTTATCTGGGAAGCACTTAACTGCCCTTCCATTCTAAATGACAGCTTTGTTGGATAGAGTAATCTTGGATGTAAGTCCTTGCCTTTCATGACTTTGAGTACTGCTTTCTAGCCCCTTCTTGCCTGTGAGGTTTCTTTTGAGAAATCAGCTGATAGTCTTATCAGAACTCCTTTGTAGATAACTATCTCCTTTGCTTTTGCTCTTTTTAGGATTCTCTCTTTATCTTTCATCTTAGGTAATGTAATTCTGATGTGCCTTGGTGTGTGCTTCCTTAGATCCAACTTCTTTGGGACTCTCTGAGCTTCCTGGACTTCCTGGAAGTCTATTTCCTTTGCCAGATTGGGGAAGTTCTCCTTCATTATGTTTTCAGATAAGTTTTCAATGTCTCTCTTCTTCTTCTCCTTCTGGCACCCCTATGATTCAGATGTTGGAAAGTTTAAAGTTGTCCTAGAGTTTCCTAAGCCTCTCCTCCTCTTTTTTTTGTTTTTATTCTTGTTTCTTCATTCTGTTCTGATTGAATGTTTCTTTCTTCTGGTCCAAATCATTGATTTGAGTCCTGGTTTCCTTCCCTTCACTGTTGGTTCTCTGTTCATTTTCCTTTATTTCACTTTTCATAGCCTTCACTCTTTCCTCTATTTTGGGACCATACTCAACCATTTCTGTGAGCATCCTGATTATCAGTGTTTTGAATTCTGCATCTGATAGGTTGGCTATCACTTCATGGCTTAGTTGTATTTTTTTCTGGAGCTTTGATGTGTTCTTTCATTTGCACCATTTTTTTGTCTTGGCACACGTGTTATGTAGTAGGGGGTAGAGCCTTAGGTATTTGCTAGGGTGTGGCAACCCACTTGGCTGCAGCATTGTGATGCTGCATGTGGGGGAGGGGTCTGAGAGAGAATGATGCTGCTTGCTCAGCTCTCCTCCAACTTTCAATCACTTCCTCCACTACCCACAAGCTAATTGAGCCCTTCTGGTGCTGATTCTGAGGTGGGTGGGTTTGTCTATGTTCTAGAATCCTGTGGGTCTCTCCAATGAACTCTGCTATGAGGCTGGGAGTTTCTCCCACCACCTCAACTCCCACAAGTTTTTTCAGTCAGTGGTTTTGAGGCTTTATTTTCCTGTGCTGGAACCCTGGGTTGTGCAGTCTGTTTCACTCCCCAGTTCCTCCCCATTTATCTGCATGCAAGGTGGGACTGCCCACTCTACCAGCTGCTGCCTTGCCCACCTGGGAGCACCAGCACTGCCTTGCCGTGAGTCCTCTCCACCTCAGCTGCTGATCTGCACCCCTCCTGCTGGCCTGTATGAATGTTTCTTCTTTAAATCCTTGGGTGTCAGACTTCCATACAATTTAATTTCTGGCAGTTCTGGTTATTTTTTGTTTTTAATTTTTTTGTTATCTTTCTTTTGGTTGTGCAAAGAGGCAAAGTATATGTACCTACACCTCCATCTTAACAGTCCATCTTCTCATTTTGATCATTGAACTTTATCAGACACTGAATTGCATAAATACTTGGGTCTATTTCTGGCCTTTCCATTCTATTTTACTCATATGCCTGTTATGTTAGTATATTACTGCCTTAATTGCTGTGGGTTTGTAATTTTGCATCATTGTATTCTTTTTTCAGGATTTGAAAAAACATTTCTTGGATGTTTTTGAACGCCCCAACATTAGGATTTTTACTTTTATTTTCCGTAGACTGAGAAAATGCATATATATGTGGATTCTTAGATCATAGATGCTCTGCTCAGTTTTGAGGAGATAAAGAAGGAAAACAGAGGGAAGTTGTCCTCCACTTAATCACTATTAAGCAGAAAAGTAGGTACAATGATAGCCCACAATTCTCCAATGGTGGTGTGTGTCGAGTTAAATTTTTGATGTTTCTGGTGACCTGCAGGAGGGTGAGCAGCTAAAAGACAAGTATAGATTCCCCTACACTTTGTTGGTTTTTTTTTTAAGAAATAAATTATAAAAATTTTATTTTTCAAATCCAAGGCAAAAATAATCCCAGGTTGGAATCATCTATTGGGAACTACTATGTAGAAACATACGAACACGTGTTATTAGTGATATATTATCACAATTTATTTCAGAATCAAACTAGTTTAGTAGATGACTGACACACATAAAATAGACATGTGACAAGATTCAAATATTACTTATAATTTACTTGAATGAGATCAATCTCTTCAGTCTAGCTTAGTTCTCCTAAACTATGGATTATTTCATGTCCTTGGCCTGGGGGTCAGAAGAAATCAATAAAGAAAAAAGACCTGTAAGGGAAGATGCGTTATGATGTTGTCCCAAATGCATGAGTTATTTTCTCCTCGGAAAGGAGGACCTCAAGGCCTCCATTGCACTTTTATTTGAATGTAATATTTGAGACAATTGTCCTAAAGGGCTTATTTCCCAATTAATCTGAGATTATAATAAAACAAGCAACAAAATAGTATTTGGGATTTTGGTTTCTCACCCTTATTATCAAGACTCACTGCCTCCCATCATCAGTATTATTGAGCATTTACAGTGTACTAGGCACAATAGAACATACAAGAAAACATTGTCCCTGCTCTTGAGGAGCTTACATTCTAAAAGGAAAAAAAATACACCTCTTTTGAAATGGTGTTTTTGTTTGGTGTTTTTGCAAGGTACTGAGGAAATAGTCTGTAGGGTGAGCTTTGGGTTTAATTTAGCCCCATTATTTAAAGAAGAGAGGAAGAAGGAAGATTTCAAAGCAGCCAGTGACAGACCTTTCAGGGTGGTAGAGTTTTACAGGGAGGTAACACAACCTCATCAACTAAGGAGACTTGAGGGAAGGAAATAGTCTGTGAGATGCAAGCAAAGGAAGTAGAGTATCCTTAGACATTGAGTGGAGCCAGAAAGATCATGTGGCTTTTCCCCCCAAGTGTATGGCCACCAAATAGGAATGATTACTGACAAGACAAAAGGCTAAAAAAGGTAATCCTGTGCACCTGACAAATAAAAAGGCAGGCTATAAGATTATCAAGAAATTCTTAGAAACAAAAGTGATTTGGAAGCACAAAACTTACAGGTAACGTGACCCAATGTCATGATGGGCCAAGAACATTGTGACTTCCGAATTTAGAAAAAGCCATGTACTAAAATTTTAAATAGAACAAACATATTACCCTTAAAAAAATCAGTCTCATCTTTTAAAAACAAAAACAAATCCCCAAACTATCTTTTTTCTAGTGGGGTGGGTGGGAGGAGGAGCATGGGATGTGGTTGGGAATGGTAGTTCTAGTAGTAGTATTTTTTGTTATGATAAACTTTGTATTTAAACTTGGTAAAGCCCACTAGTTGCCAAGAGGTAATGAGGAATAAATTTCCTAAAATGTACAATTTTCTTGAGAAGTTTTAGAACCAAAAGACTAATTTAATGAAAAGCTATAGAGAAGTAGTTGAAGAGTCCATTCATAAAACTTTTATTCCACTTACATGAACTTAATACATGTGTTCTTAACAATTATGCTTAGCTTGTTCAGGAAAATTTCATAAGACATTAACAAAGCTAGCCATCATCTCAAGTTATTTCCCTGTTAACTATTTTTACAGCACATGCATGTTAGGTAAGTATCAACCCCCCCCCCAAAAAAAAAACACAACCCCCCCAAAAGCAAAAAAAAACCCTAAAAAGTTAAGTTCGTCGGTTTTTGTTTGTTTTACTGCTATACTTGATATACATACAGTAATGTATATCAAGCAACTAATTTTACTGCATCTTGTACATTTGTTCTTCAGTTGCCTAAAACATTTAAATACAAATAAAATGAGTGTAGCAAAAATAATGAAAGCAAACAGCAGACAACTTTACAAATAGTGGAATGTGAACTGTTTCTGCCCTTATCCAGAGTAAGTTGGGTTGCAACTAAAGGAATGCTTCTGCAGCTGTATTGAAAGGTGTGCACATCGAGACTGAGTATTCCACAGATACACACATGGTTCAACATTTATTATCTATTGGGGCAGCCACTTCTACTACAGCCCTCTAAGTGCTCCAAAACTTTTAAGTACTCACAACAGCTACATCTGTTACTGGAACCAATGATCCCTTTTATTTCCCACCAGGACAAACCAATATGTAGGCAGTTTTCTTTGCTTAGACATGGAAGCAATTTTAGCTCTGGCTCTTGTGAAGCCACAATGTACCAAAAGTACTATAACAAACATTTATAACTTGTATAAAAATCCCACATCCCCATATTGGCCACCTCAAGATGAAAACATAACTCCCTAAATATTATCTGGCTCTACTCTCCTAATATTAAAAACATAAAAACCACATGGGAAATATAGAAATTCAAATAGAAGTAACATAAACCTGTCATAAATCATAAACAAAAAACTATTTGTGGGACAGCATGGATGACAAATGGTTTACTGTATAAATTTTAAAATGAAACAGACAAAAGTTTGAAGGCTGGTTGATTTTCTCCTCCTCCTCCTGCTTCAGCTTCATCTCCTTGGGTATCCGATATCCACAATGTCAAGTTGTCTCTCAGTAATTGCATTATTAGCATGCTGTCTTTGTATGACTCTTCACTTAATGTATCAAGTTCAGCAATGGCTTCATCAAAAGCTATCTTTGCAAGAGAGCAGGCTTTCTCTGGGGAGTTCAGAATCTCATAATAGAACACAGAGAAGTTAAGGGCCAGACCCAAACTGATAGGATGTGTTGGTTGCATTTCCTTTTTGCTGATTTCAAAAGCTTCTTGGTGTGCTTGTTGTGACGGATCCACAACCCCTTTCCTGTCATCCCCAGCAGCAACCTCAGCCAAGTAACGGTAGTTGCCCCTTTCATTTTCAAATGGAAGACCGTGCTCTCTGCTTGTGAAGCGCTATGGATCAAGCACTTCTCCAAGAGAGACGGGACATCATTGCAGATCACCTCTCAGCTCTGTCTCAATCTTCTCTCTCTATTCCCAAGCTATCTGCTATATTTTCTCAGCAACTTCTGTCTTTTGCTCAATACTCCAGACCCTCCAAGATGACCTACGGGCTCCTACAACATTTTTATAAGCAACCTAGAAAAGATTCTTTTCCTCATTGGATAATTTGGCTCCTTGCTCAGTTACAGACTTCACGCAGGCTGCCATGTCATCATATTACTCAGCCTGCTCGGCCAGGTTGGCCAGGTTGGCCTTCTGCACCAGCTCCTCTCTATCCATGACTGGATCTTCTCTGTCCTCAGTGGGTGGAGGCAGAATGACTGGGGCTCAGTAGTCTCTGGGCAGCGAGGCTGAGACTCTGTCCCTGGATCTTACTGCTCACAGGCCACTTTATTGCTTTTTACAAATGTAGTTGAACACATAAGTTTTAAAGAAATTGATTAGATTATAATTGATAATGTAGAATATATTCACATGAATTTCCTTTATAATTCAGAGGCGATGGTGGTTGTGGATATTTTTTTTGAGTGGCTGATTTAACTAATGTTTCCATTTTCAGTGTTTGTTTGGCATTATGAGCAACCTTTCAGTTAGATAAAACAGATGCTCAGACTACATAGGACCTCAGTACTTACAGGCTTCTGCTTTTTATTTCTCCTGCAGTTAAGAGGAATATAGCTCACAAGGCAACATATTAAACATTTCCATATTAGAAAACATAAATTTTAGAATGTGGCTGGGACCCTTCAGGATTTGGAAGCGACAGCAACTGTGGTCACAGCCAGAGGATAGGCAGCTTGAAGCAGCAGGAAACAGGAGCGTCAGTGTCTGGTTCTTGCCACATGGTGGGAAGGCAGCTCCTGCCAGGAGCTCTCAGCAAGGGAAAGCATCAGCATCCAACCTTGGTACCTGGGAGGTGTGGCTTGGGGCATCCCAAACACATCCCTTATTCTGTGTCCTCCCTTTGTCAGAGGATGCAAACACCCTAAGCAACCAGGGCATTGAATAACTCATCACCAGTAAGCCAATGATGGTCCCTTTAAGACTAGACAGTCCTCTTCTGTCCACCTGATCTCAGCATCCTCATAGTCACGGTGGGTCTCACAGAAGACTCAGGAGACCCTGCCTGGGTGTGCTGTCTGAGCAGGTCAGGAAGGGGAGGGGAGAAGGGAAGCAGCCAGCCATTGAGCTAAGGTGCATGACAGGTGTGCACCTTCATACTCACAGATGTACCTGGGAAAGAGGCCAGCCAGCCCTCCATTCTCCAGGGACTGGAGCCTCCATGGCCATTGAGTTATGGGGACCCTCTGAGCCACAAAGAACATCCTTGAGCCCCAGGTTGTGTAAGCCTCTGGTTCTCTGCACAAACCCCAGCAACCAGCTGGAACCTACAGAGGCTGTGATCTGAACAAAGCTGACTCATGAAGTGGCCCTGTAAATCTAGGAGTATTTTGTCATCTCAAGAGAAGGTTTTTAACAGGACTTTTAATATGTTTTTTCCTTTGAGACATTTTAACAAAACATAATAATTGGAGACATTGTCAACAATAATCAGGGATTAGCAGCCATGGACCATGTCTATGTCTTGTATGTGCCCTTCCATGTTCTATGCCCAGAGTAGTTTTCACATTTTTAAAGCGTTCTTAAAAATGCACACAACTGAAACACTTTGCTCCAGACAGTCTATGTGGCCCACAGAATCTGAATTTTTACTGTCTGGCTCTACAAAACAAGTGTGCTGACCTCTGATGTAGCTGGTCTGAATTATTCAAGAAGCTTCTCAAGCATGAGTGTTACGGTCCCTTAATGAGTGCGTGCATTCCTTACACTGTGAGTCAGTGCAGCATTGGAGGTGATGCATTAATTTAATAGATGGAAATAAGGTTCTACTTTGAAAAGCATATTCAAGTCACAGTCTCATCCCCCTTTGAGCCTAATGAGGCTGCCTCTGGCCATATCCCCTGCCTTCTTCCCTGTGGCCTTTTCAGGGACAGGGTCCATCCACCCTGCGTGGCAGTGCTCAGAAGCCAGGCATTATGTCTTGGGCTATATTAAATCTTATTTTAAATATGAGAAAGAAGCTTGTTGGTTAGTTTAATCTTTGGAAGTCTTGAATGAAGATCCTGATTTAAATATGCATTAAAGAATGAAAAATATGTCATCACTCAATATAGAAAACAAATTTGACTCAGAGAAGTATATTAATGAGTGGAAATCTGTACTTTATTTTTAATAATTTTATTTGGGGATGGTTTTAGATTTACAGACAATTTGCATAGATGGCACAGATAGGGGCTATGTATGCTTCTTGCAGTTTCCCCTGATGTGAATGTCTGTGAGTGTGGAGTAGTTGCAAACTGAACAATTGTTGCTGGTACAGTGCTGTGAGCTAAACTGCGGACTTTATTCAGACTTCACCAGCTTTTGCACCAACGGCTATTTTCTGTGTCAGCATCCAGCCCAGAATCCCATGCTATGCTCAGCTCAGGGACCTTCCATGTTTAAAATTCACTACTGACCACATCACATTCACACAGGCTTTTAGAGCAAGAAGACCAGACCTTCTGCTTTCAAAGACTCCTTTTAGATCTATTTTTTTTTAATTCTGTAACATGAAAACCACATAACAGAAAGATAAAAAATTCTTCAGCTTACGTTCAAGTGCTTTTAAGGATCTTTGGATAGATGCTCAGCTCATACTGACAGAAGGAAACCCTTACTATTTTTTCTTAGAGACTCAAAACTCTCATAATTAGAAAATTCATAAGTTACAAATAAATCCCTTCTGTGACAGTCTCCTTCAGCAGTAATGACAAATACTTTATTATTGTAATTATTGAAAATATAATCACTGGTCGTTTGATTTAACTTGCCCTGAGAACCAGGCCCTGGCAGTTTGGTGGCCATCAGAGAGGACAGGCGAAGTCCAGAACAGCAGGCAGGCACTTTGGGGCTGTAGCAGGGGAGAAAGGAGGGCACTCAGAGCGGGCTTTGCCAGGGTGCGGCTTCTCCTCACCTGTGAGAATGGGGAGAACTGGAGGCCGGGGATTCATGGGACAGCAGTTCCACTGAGAACAGCTTGGCAGGGGATGAAAGCATTGAATTTTTTTATTGCAGATGCCTGGAAGTCAAAGTTGGGAGCCTCAAAATCTAAAACTAACCAACCTCCCTCTATCCCCCTCAAAAAAAACGTCTCAGAAAAGTGTCAGTTATACCACAGGAACACATTAGTTTCCTCCTGCCAACTGAGCTTTCACATTGAGCATGAGCTTTTGTATTTAAAATCATTTTCCTTTTTATTTTTTATTTTTAAATTATATTTTATTGATTATGCTATTACAGTTGTCCCATTTCTCCTCCATCATGCCCCTCCACCCTGCACACCCTCTCCCACCCACATTCCCCACTTTAGTTCATGTCCATGTGTCATAAGTTCTTTAGCTTCTACATTTCCCACACTATTCTTGCTCTCCCCCTATCTATTTTCTACCCACCATCAGTGCTACTTATTCTCTGTACCTTTCCCCCCTCTCTCTTCCTCCCACTTCCCTGTTGCTAACCCTCCATGTGATCTCCATTTCTGTGTTTCTGTTCCTGTTCTACTTGTTTGCTTAGTTTGCTTTTGTTTTAGGTGTGGTTGTTAATATCCGTGAGTTTGCTGTCTTTTTACTGTCATATTTTTTTATCTTCTTTTTCTTAGAGAAGTCCCTTTAACATTTCATATAATAAGGGCTTG
>PVKU01001871.1:230576-263076 GCA_004027475.1 Anoura caudifer | reverse complement strand
ACCCTCTAGCTGGGTTCTGCCTAGTAAGGATTTGTAAGATCATCTTCAAAGATTGTAAGATAAGCAAACTTTTTTTTTGATCTCATTTAAATCCTGTGCTTGGCCACTGAGCAAGCAAGTGACCTTGGGCAAGTCAGTTGATGTCTCTGATTACCTCTCATTCAGCATCCCTCAGTGTTGACTGCACATTAAAGTTACTTGGGAACTCAGCCCTAGCCATCGTGGCTCAGCTGATCAGAGCATCGTCCCATACACTGAAAGGTCACAGGTTCGATCCTTGGTCAGGGCATATGTGGAAGGCACCCGTTTGATGTTTCCCTCACATTGATGTCTTTCTCTCTCTCTCTCTCTCTCTCCTCTCCTCTCTCTCCCCTTCTGCCTTCTTCTCTCTCTCTGGAATCAGTGAATATGTCCTCAGGTGAGGATTCAAAACTAAAACCATAAAATTACCTGGGAACTTTAATAAATGTTGATATCTGGGCTCTGTCCCCAGAGCCGCTACCCATTTGGTCTGGGACTGGCCCAGGCCTCAGTACTGGGGACTCTCCCCAGGGGTTTCCACTGTGTAGCCAACATCGCCAATCACTACTTAGGCCCTGTTCTTCAAAATGAGGTTCTGAGACCAGGACCATCAGTATTACCTGGACGCCAGTTAGAAATGAGGGCCCGCGGGCCCACCTCCTGCATCAGAATCTGCAATGTCACAAGACCCCAGGTGACTTGAAGGTACCTCATAGTCAAAGAAGCACAACTCTAATCCTGTATCTGCTAAAGGGGGATGATAATATTCACGATGTGCTGAGCCTTGTGCTGCGTGTTTTCTTTTCTTTCCCTTTATAGTTTCAAAAAGGTGCCGAGCAGAAACTGCCTACATCGGCTCTAAGTCCTTAGCCAGCTTCACAAGGCTCTGGCGTGTGACCCCGTGGGCTTGATGATGTGCTGGCTGTTGCGATGTGTTCCGAAGAGGCTGATGGCTGACATTCGAACGACCATGTGAAATGGTTCTCAAGTTTAATATCGCTTTTTGATCTCAGAGATTGGACTTCCTCCCCCAAAAATTTAATAAAACCGGCCTCCTTTTCCTACCACATTTTTCTTTGATTTGGAGGTTGTAAATCAACCCTAGTTGGCAGACTGATTTGAGGAGCAAAAGGAAGTGGCTTTTTAGGATGGAGACCAGTGAACCAGGCGGACCAGAAGCTGGATGTGTTGGGCCCAAGCTGATCAGACAAGTTTGTGTGTAGGAACTGGCCAAGTGGCCCATAGGCTGTGCCACCTACTTTTGTAAATAAAGTTTTATTGGAACACAGCCCTGTTTATTCTTTTAGCTGTTGCCTGCGCTGCTTTCTCACCAGTAGGCATGAGAGGCCATATGGCCTGCAAAGCCCAAAAGAATACTTTCTCTGTTCCAAAGGCTGGTACTATCCTTTCACAGAAACAGTTCACCAGTTCCTAGTTTCGAGCAACTACCAAGCAAGGCCATGACTGGGTGTTCCCTGGCCCCCTGGGCCCATCTGTGTATCTGGGTCGATGGTGCTTAGTCCCAAGCAGACACTGAGCTGCTGTTTAGTCGCAGCAGGGCCAGGCGGAGGTCTCAGTACAGATCCAACTATATTCTGGGAACAAATGTAAGAGCAAAGACAACCTCTTGTTTTTACATGGAGAGCAGCATTTGTCTGTCAAGCTTGTGGAAGTATTGCTTGAGTTTCTATCTGAAATGTCTCCTTCATACATAACTGTATTTTTAAATAACATCGAGGAATAAGCCTAGCAAGAAAATCCGCAGTTAAACACAGAAACAGCCGATTTGCAGTGAAGGTAGAAAGCAAGAATCGTTACTTAGAAAAAAATGAAAGGTAAACATTTGTTACGAGCCTATTTCAAGCAAGAGATTCCTCGCTCAGGAAAGGTTTCAAGCACTTGCAACGTAGATACTAAGCCAATTTTGGGTGATATCACAGCTTTTCTAAAATGAAAACATGAGCTCTTTTTTTTCCCTTTCCTCTTCTATGGGCTAGGGAAAAGTCAAGAGTTACATAAGATTGGGTCTCTGCTCTCAGAGCCTTAGGAACTGATAACTTGCTAACCAGGTAGCAGTAATGCTTTGTGCAACAGGAATTAAAAGAAGGGATATTGGATGGGGTGGACAGTAAGAACCTCCCCATCCTTGACAACGGATGCTCCCTTGACTATATATTTCTGAATTTAGTATTTTGTTCTCTCATAATTCTTTTAGGTCCCTCTCTCATCCTACTTTGACTCTCATTTCTTCCAGTTGGCGTTTGTAAGGTGAAGAAAGGGGTGGTGAGGGGGCCTAATGTGGCCAGTTGATTGGCAGCTGGATTGAACTGAAGTACAGCAATTAGTTGTTGCCTGATTCCATCCACATGGTGTTTCTAGATCTGCAATGGGGTAAACAGTGAAAGTTTAAAGTAGTTAACATTTTTCTTTAAAAAAAAAAGAGCAAGAGAAAGATACTAGCAGTCTTGGGTCTAACAGATTGTTCAAATTACATTCTTTCTGTTTCACTTTGCAAGTTTTGATCAAAATAGAAGACTTGAAGCCTTTGCATAATCTCTCCGCACGTAGGCTTGGTTGCCAGTTTTCTTCTCTTTGGCACGGGGCTGGCTCCGCTGCTGTTCTCCAAACTGTGGCTGATTCTGCTTTTGGAGCAGAACTTGAAATGTGTGGTTTAAAGAGGTATGATGCTTTGGTACAAATGACGATGTCTTTTTTGTCAAATTGTTGTAAGAAGTAGATTACTTCTCAAACCATTTTTTTTTTGTTCTCTGGAATTTTCTTTTCTTTTTCTTTTTAATAAACAGAATCCGCTTGGTGGTTCTGTCTGAATTGACCAAAGTGAGTGTTGCTCTGAGTGCGTTTGATGTCAGGAGGTTGCAAGAGAAGTAACAGATGTGACGATCTCTGTTTACAAGAAAGACACTTTTCTCCCTGTGAGTTATGAGAGAGGTTACCATTTTTTCTCTGTATGTTTACATGAAGTTTCTGGAAATCATTGCGAGGATTCTGTATATGACAAGAGTTTCTCAAGGGCAACAGATGAGGGATTTGGAGATGAAATTGGTTTGTACATCAGGGATGGAAAAAGATTCCAGGCTCTTCATATGCTGTATGAATTACTATCCGTGTGCATTACCCTGTTACTATAATGTTGAGCCTGGAAGCCTTATGAGTCACTGAAGTTAACTGTGAAGTACCCAGAGCCTCTCTGTATTTTTTACTATGTCTTTCTTCCACTTTATTTATCTCTTTGAAGTTTTAGATAGTCATGGTTTTGACTCTTTTCTTTTTTGTACCTTAATTCAGAATCTGCATTACATGCAGCCTTGTGCACGAATTTTGCTTGAGATCAGTGCTGTGTAGCATCCGGGCAGCATCCCAGCATGTGGGCTCTGAGCTCCAAGCCTAGGATTCTGATCAGTCACAGAAAGCCACAGCCTGAGACGTTCGGAGGTTCACCCCCTTGCCCAACGAGAATAAACCCAGTTTAGAGCCTGGACAATTCCTGTCCCTTCTTGGCAAATCACAAAAGGAAACCAGTGAAGGGACCTGCAGTTCACTCCTTGTATTCTGGATCTCTGGACTGATAGTCAATCAAATGTGGAAGGTGTCCTGCAGTTTGCACTGCACTTTGACTAATCTTCCTTCATCCTTGCAGGAACCCACTGAGTGTGGTATTATCATCTCCATTTTACCAACTCAGGACACTCAAGTCCATAGAAGCTAAGTAGGCTTCCTCGGGGCTTTACAACTAAGGAGCCGAGGAGGCAGGGTTCCGATTCAGAGTCTCTAACTCTGAACAACATTCCTTGTCCACTGCAACGTGCGGCCCAGGAGCAGACCAGGAAACGCAGATGGCAAAGCGGAGTCCTAATGTGTCAGTGAGAAACCTGTGCAACCCCAGAGAGAGGGGAAGAGCAAGTGTTGTTGTCGGAAAGGGAGAATGAGTGGACAGGAAACAGAAGTGGGGGGGTCACCTAAAACAAATGGAACCACAACCTTGCGTCGAGTCCCTGATAGAAGGACTCACCCTCTCTCCTATTTCCTAATGCTCCCTGCATTGCCTTGATTAAGACTTGGAAAGCTTTGTTGAACGTAAAAAAATATACAGTATCTTCTACAGTGTTCTCTGTTTTGCTTTTATTACTTATGAAGGGCGGGAGAGTAAGTGCGTTCTGCTTTATTGGCCAGCAGTTCCTGTCACCACTGTTCGACCCTGTCGTTGTGGCCTGAAAGCAGCCAAAGCCACATGTAAACATGGGCGTGGCTGTGTGTCAAGAAAACTTACTTGCAGACACAGGAACCAGCTGCAGACTTCGGCTTCTGGCCCCTGCCTCAGATCAATGCCTTCCAACCCTCACCTGGATCCACGGCCACTAATCCAACCAGGCACTGAGCAGCTGCGTGGTCACATTACCTGGGGAACTAAGAAATGCCAATGGCCCCACCCCCCTTCCTTCTCTGTAATAACTGAATCATCCTGCAGTGGGATCTAGATGTAAATATGTGTTTTTAAAGCTGCCTGTGAAATTCTAGCATGAAAACAGGGTAGAGGGCCACTGTCCTAGATTCTGAAACAGTGGTTCTCAGAGAAGGGTCCCCAGGAGGGCGAACATCATCAGCAAAGCCTGGGAACTGGTGAGGAGTCGAAGTCTCAAGCCCCACTGCAGATCTGCTGGATGTAAAAGTGAGGGAGTGGGGCCTGGAATCCATACGTTAACCCTCCCTCCATGTGGTTCCAAAATACACGTTTGAGAACCACGGGTCTAGAAACTAGAAAATAGGCATTCAGCTGCATAGTCCTCACCGCATGGGTAAGTCGGGTGTGATGTTCTACAGCCAGCAGTGGGCCTGGCATCCCAAATCCAGCATCAAGTCCCCATTCCACCCTTTACTACACCTCTCTGAGGCTGAGAGTCTCCATCTACAAACAGGGCAATGTAACACTTATACCTGAGTGGTGCGTACAGTGTTTAACTGATTACATGTACGTGAAGGCGGTGAAGAAGCTGTGGAGCACAGAACATGGGTGAGCATTGACTACTCTACTGAGGTAGAACCCTAAGGAGCACTTCCTGCTGTTCATGGGCTCCGTCCGAGGTTCTTGGTCCGAAGGGCTACCGCTAAACATAATCCAGAAAGCTGTCTCATCCTTCCAATGTCACTGTGGTCCTACTTTCTGAAATTCAACAAAGCCACGAAGAGAGGAGAGCAAGGCCAGAGAGAAGTGCCCGTGTAGTCAAGGAGATGAAGAAAACACTCTCCCAGGAAAGCAGGGAAAAGCAGTTAGAATTAAGCCTAGAGTTGCTCAAGGTCCACAAACCCTTGTACAAAATAGACAAAATGAACAGTGCATCCTCTCAGGGATGTTTTTCCTGGAGTCTCAGAGCCACAGTGCTTGATCACCTTGACATACCTCACCTGTCAAAAAGGAGTTCTCACAAATATATTCAACATGCCTTTAGAAAGAACATACAAAATTTGTTCCTAAGACAAACTAGGATGCAAATTGTAGTCCTATCAGTTTGACATCTAAGAGAATAAATATTTGACATAAAACATCCCTTAGAACCTCTTTTATACTATAATGTGCCAAGATAACCAGCATCTTACAAGGTGTGATGAATCCAAGAAACACATCAGGATATGGGCTGTTTTAGAAACGTGTGGGTTTCACCTGACCGTTTCTGACAAGAAGACCCTTCGGGAGTCAAGCATCTTATATACACTCTGGAGTCATTATCTGAACTTTGGGGGAAATACCAATGCCAAAATCAACATTGTCTGTTAACACCCCCTCGTCTCTTCTTCCTGTCTCACTGCAAGACCCTGCTCTTGCAAATGTGGTTTCCTGCCTTTTCTTTTGGCTCATCTGCAGCCTAAAGTTTGAGGAGAGTAGGGTCAGAGAGAAGCTTGCCGATCTTCACTTGGACAGAGGCCCAGGAAGTGTTACTGAGACATTTTCTCTTACATAGATTACATATTAATTTTTACTGGTAAAATGCCGTGAAAGCCCCTTTGCCAGGAGATGCTGGGAGAAGCTGAAGAAGGTTCAGATGAGCAGGACGTGCCGCAGCTGCAGGTGGAGCACTTGGAACCCAGTGAGGGGGGATTACCCTCTGCGTTCCCTTCTAGCCTTGCTGAAATCTCCTAATCCCGGAGGACGTGTGCAGGCTGCTTTTCTCAGGGCAACACACTGCCTCGTGCATAGATCTGTTGAAATATGAGCCAAGCAGGGTGTGAACTCGCTCGGATATGCTGATTTCCAGATGTTCTTGGATTCCCTCAAACACTGATCGCCCCCAAAGAGCATCCTGAGTTGGTGGATGGCAGTGATTACTCATTTTCTTTTTCATGATCAAGGCAATAATTTTGAAGCCCCGTAGCCCTTCTCACAAACCTATGTCTGGGTCTCGTCTAGGTCATATATTACTTCTCGGTATGGAAACTGCAGAGTCTCACCAGATCGGGCTGTGAAATAGCTGCACACCGATGCTGGCGTTCTGATGTGTCACCCTTCCCAGGATGGAAAACGTTTCAGAAATCCGAACGGAAGGTTGGCGTTTCATACACTGACCTCTGTGACAGAGAGGTCAGGCAATCTCTCATTTTTCTGCAACGAAAGTCAGGAAAACAAGGAGAGATGATGTTAACATGTTTTAGGGAAAGCGAGATAATCCAAAAGCAGTGAACTTGACTTTACAAAGGTGAAAAAATCATTTGTAAAACATGCTTGGAACTAATACTATTATTGCATTCTAATATCTCATTCACTTGACAATTAACAAAGAAAATTAGAATGCAAATCAGAGATTCCTTTGGTTTTGTGGGAGGGAGTTTTTTGGGGGGGTTGAGTTTTTTTTGCATTCAACACTTTTTTCTATTAGTTTCAGGTGTGCAGCACAGCAGATAGACATCCGAATAGGTTACAAAATGTTCCCTCCAGTAACTCAAGTGCCCACCTGGCACAGCGGATGGTTATTACAGTATCGTTAACCATATTCCCTATGCTTTACCTCAGAGCCACGCCTATATTGTAACTTCGACTTTGTGCTTGATTTCTTCACCTTTTTCACCCAGTGCCCCAAACCTCCTCCCTCTGGCAAGCATCAGTTTGTTCTCTGTGTCTGTCACTCTGTTTCCATTTTGTTTGTTCATTTATTTCGTTCATTAGATTCCACATGTAAGTGAAACCATATGGTATTTGTCTTTC
The DNA here is from genome assembly GCA_004027475.1 of Anoura caudifer. Lineage (NCBI taxonomy): Eukaryota > Metazoa > Chordata > Mammalia > Chiroptera > Phyllostomidae > Anoura > Anoura caudifer. Next base: position 255,842 of record PVKU01001871.1, on the reverse strand, counting down.
TCTGTCTGACTTATTTCACTTAGTGTAATACCCTCTAACTCCATCCAAACCGTCACAAATGGTAAGATTTCATTCTTTTTATGGTGGATCAATAGATGAGTGGATTCTTCCTATCCACTCATCTATTGATCCACATTTTGGTTGATTCTGTATCCTGGTTATTGTAAATGTTGCTGAAGTGAACATGTGAGTGTGTGCATGCTTTCAAATTAGTGTTTTGGGTTTCTTCGGATATATACTCAGGAGTAGAATTGCTGGGTCATAGGCAGTTCCATTTTTAACTTGGGGGGGAAATGCCCACTGTTTTCCACAGTGGCTGCACCAATCTGCATCCCCACCAACCGTGCATACAGGTTCCCCTTTCTCCACATCATCACCAACATTTGTTGTTTGTTGATTCATTGATGGTAACTCTTCTGACAGGTGTGAGGTGATCTCTCGTTGCGGTTGTGATTGGCATTTCTCTGAGAATTAGTTGTTCAGCAAATGTTCACGTGTCTCTGGGCCCTCTGCGTGTCCTCTTTGGAGAAGTATCTATTCAGTTCCTCTGCCCACCTTTTAATCGGATTGTTTGGTTTTTGGTGTTAAGTTCTCTAATTTCTCTATAAATTGTGTGTATTAGCCCAGTATCAAATATGCGATTGGCAAATAGCAGAGGTTCTTTTGGATCTTTGTATCTGATATCATGGTTAAATGAAGGCTCATAGAGAAATCTTTAAGCGGGGCAGTCTCCTGCAGGCTTACGGGAGGGATTTAGACGTCTACCGTTAGAAAGGGGGTTCCGTGAGACGAACAGAATTTCCACGTGTCTTTCTACTTCCACACCGCTCAGAGACAAATCCGTGGCCGCCCCCCTCACCCTCCCATGACTCTTTGCACAGAAATGTTCCCTCCCCATTTCCTGTGAGAAGAAATGTGACAGAACTCTTCATCGCGTGGTACAAAGGGGAAAGACTGACCTGAGTCGTATGACCCGTAGAAGAAGTGATCCAATGTGTCAGAGTTGAAATTTTCCCAGTAACACATGGTGGGGAGAGGTGAAGTTTTTTGTCTAAATTTACACCTGGTTAGGGGCACAGTGGGTACTTGAACCTGGCTTGGACAGTAACAAAGATAGTGCATTTAATCCATGATATTAATAGCTAACGAGGCATAAACGGGGTAAGACACAGACACCCTCACAACTGGGCTCAATGCATGGTGAGCCCTCTGTAAACAGGCGTTCCCATTCCACATCACACACACGAGGCTGATTTGGGACTGAGTCAGGGTGGGAGATGGCTGAAGTTTGGGAAATGTTTGACCCTCCCATTTAACTGGTTCGCCTTCTGCCTGGCCATTTCCCTTAACTTAGGGAGGGGTGAGGTCATGATCTCTGATTTGAAATGAGGCATTGTGTTCTAACTCTTGACTGGGGGAGAGGGAGGGGAGGATGCAAATCCTGCATCCTGCATCAGTTCATTAAATGCTGGTACTATGAGCACCAAGTACAGGGTATCATTTTAGGAGTTTTCTTTCCTGATGGCTCCCTGACACTTGCTGTCATTCACGGAGCCTCACAATCCAACCGATCTCTTTGACTACCCCCTTGGGGCCTGTGATAGTCAGTCAGGGCCCTGCTAAGGGAAAAATAAGTTGAACGTGAAGATTTTGTGACTTAGGGTCACTGTTTTATTGGAACCCTGAAAACAGGAATGCATAACAAGAACTCAGAAGGGTGAAAGAGTGATTCTCTTTACAGGTCAAAGTAGTGGATAAAAGTGGGCTGGCGTGTTAGTACTTTTGCTTGAAACTTTCTAAGAAGAAAGATCTGTGGAAATTGAAATCTGCATGATCTCTACGTTTGCAAAGCCAAAAGAGAGAAACAGTGAGAAACTTCTCATTTCTCCTCAAGGTGGTTGCAACCCAGTAGCTGAAAGTGTCATAAAAGTAAGAATTGATTAATGGCAACCAAGGATGATGGGGGTGGGCAGTAATGTGAGACCTAAAAGTCACAGTGAGAACAAAATTCGGAACTTTGAAGAAACTGTTTTAACTGTGAAGTATTCACACCCATGCTGCTGGAAAATAATGGAGGATTGTATTATGCTTGTACATATTTTTCCATGAAGGAGACTCTTACAACTAGATTTTAATCACTGCTTTCTCGCAGATTGACTAATGATCCTACAAGATCTGTAGATCTGTCTTCCTAAATTTAAAGACTCATGAATCCTTTTTAACTCTAAGCAATGACTGCCACATTAATTCCCTCTTTTGGTTTCTTAGTTTTTACAGCCAAACTTATGTGCCGTGACACAGCAAGTGCTTGTGACGTGACAAATAACCAGCCTAAGTTTCACTTCTTCACCAATTTTCAAAATGTATCAGAAAATCCTTTGCCAGTGGCCTGAGTAGGCAGAGTTTTAAAGTGACGTGTCTATGTGGTTAAAACTCCCACGCTGTACCTGGAATTCACAATTGTTTGGACTTTGCTCTTTAGATAAGGGGACTCATTGCAGATTTTCGGTAGAGTCATGCTCCAGAAAATTCATCTGGCAGAACCTAGAAAGGCTCATTGAAAGATTCTGTTTGTGGCTCAGAGGAGAGACGTACATGGGCCGCTGGCATGGGCATCAAGCAGGCAGGGGAGCTGCTGAGCAACTCTGAGCAACAAAGCAAAGACTGAGATGGGAAGCGAGATGCCAAAGGAGTCAATGACAAGGCAATTGTGCTCCTGAGAGCTTTGTGGAAACAAGAATAGAAGCACAAACCACAGAAAAAGAAGCAAGTTGGAGTGGAGGTGATAACAAGTTTAGTAAGAAAGGAGAACACGCCTGATTGGTGCGGCTCAGTTGGTTGGAACATCATCCGTGCCCGAAAAGCCTGCGGCTTTGATACCCAGTCGAGTCCCCTATATGGGCAGCAGATCAAAGTCTCCCTCTCACATCAATGTTTCTCTCTCCCTCCCCACTTCCCCCACCCCATTCTCTCTATAAAATTAGTAGATATATCCTCAGGTGAGGAATACACACACACACACACACACACACACACGTTTCTTTCTTTATTTAAAGAAATGAGGGTGTGTTAAAGTTGAGATGGGCCAGAAAGCGTGACGTCTGAGCCAGGGCTCAGGAGAAACGCCTGGGCTGCATTATAGGTGTAATCTCCAGCCACACACGTACAACAGCATGGAGAGACAGCAGCGGGACAGTATATTAATAGGAGGTCCAAGCAGTGTCAACATTTAGTTCCTGAAGCGAAGGCACAAATGCTGCAGGGATGATCGGGGAGAAAGGGGAGACCCAGGAACAGCTGGTGTTAACCTGAGGAAGAGCCGTCTCCGGGGGCGGGTCTTGATTTCCCCATGCAGACAAAGAGCATGAGAATTGGGAAGAAGGACAGGACTTACTGACTAGGAGACTGATCCAGGGCAGTCTACCAGCCTCCCGTCTCCTTTCATGGAAAAAGCAGTTCCAGACCAGGATTTGGCTCACTCCTTTAATGGGCTTAGGTTCTGAATCTAAGCCTGAGAGTCTCCAAAAGTGACCTGCTAACACAGCGGCAGCCTAACATTTAATGCATCAACCTAATCAGGATTACTAGCTACCACCAAGCACGGAGCTTGCCTGTTAGCTGTGCAACTCATCCAAACAACATAGCAACCAATTTTAAAAAAAAAAGCCCAAAGGAAAGTCATGGAACTAAGTCAAGGTCATTTTGCGCCCAGAGCTACATTTCTGCAAATTGATAGACCAAAATTCTAGAGACATCACACAAGTGTTTGACCTTTGGGAGTTCCTCTTTCCTTAAAAAGCTGTGAAATTACGTTCATTCTGAACACCTCCCAAGGCGTGGATATATGTGATGAATATGTGTATATACATCACATTCGTGTATAAGTATGTAGATCACTATGTATACAGAGCCAAAGAATGGTTCTGTGTAAATAAAAGACTTTTACAGTGCCATTGTACTTAAACCGAACAACTGTATAAGACTTTTCCCTTAAGTTTCATTTACAAGTATTAACAATTTAACAAATGGAAGGAAAGAAAGCTCTGGTTTCTTCTGGCTCACAATGAAAAATGAGAAAAGGATTACCAAGTGTGCAAATATTTGCCCCATGGGAGCATTTAATGCATGTCTATATAAAAGGTTTTACTACACACCCTTTGCTAACATAACTAAGCACTATTTAAGGCGATGTCTCCAGCCTCATTATTCATAAATATTTGGAAGGCAATGGAAAAATGCAACACGGGGTTATCTCCTATTGTTACCTCATGCATCCTAGGTAATCATTTGTAAAAAAAAAAAAAATGGAGAAGAAACCCTTTCCAAAGGCACAGGTTATATTATTTAATGACTAACTAAAATAATAGCTAATATTTATTGAACGCTTATTCTCACCCAGGCCCTTCTGTACTAACAGGTTCTGTAATTATGCAGAAAACTCATTAGAACTCTGGTGCTCAACTCCAGCTAGCAGCGTGGCTGTGGCCTGTCCGTTTGCTCCTGATGATGCTCTTAACGTGGTGTGAGGTTGTTGTCATGCCACAGCCTACACCGTCAAGATGAATCTTGTTTTTATGGGGTTCCCTCCGATGTCTTTAAACAAAATGGCAGCAGTTTTTTCATTGAAAGAAAAATGTCTTCTATGATTTGAATGGATCTCAAAGCAAGTGGTAAATGGGCGAGGACTGCAATAATATGCGGTTTCTCTGAGTGAGGTGTCAGTTCACAGACTTACAATTAATGAATGGTGTTAATAGTGAATTAGGGACTGACTGTGGAAATCATTTTATGCGCCACATTATAAAACTGAGGCAAAGGTAAATAAAAATTATCTCATGTACAAAATATCTGGGAATTAATAGGAAGGCACAGATCATTCGGGGAGAGTTAAAGTGGTAACACGATACGATGATGTTCAAAGCACACAGATCCGCCTACATCAGGATCACTTGGACGTTGTTCCAGGGCAGACCATTATGGCGATTCTGAGCAGGATGTGCCTTTTCAGGTAAACATCCCAGACGCTAAGTCTCACTTAGGACTGACAGACACTGACTTAAAATATGAGAGCAGTCTGAGGAATTTGTATTTATTTCTTTCCAGTCACCTAATATATACTTTTTTGTTATTTAATAAATATATTGTGGATCGTGGGTTGAACTGTGTCTTCAAAACATATACAGGGTGGGGGAAAATATGTTTACAGTTTTTCACATGGAAAATAAGACAGTCCTTCATAAATAATAATGTAAGAATGAACTCTGTTGCAAGTACTCACAACCGTAAACCTCCCTTTGCCCAGCCCTGTATTTAAGATATGTGTCTTCAGAAACAGTACGTGGAAGCTCTAGCCCCTCTGTCTATGAATGAGACCTGAATTGGAAATGAGTGCTTTGCAGATGTAACCAAGTTAAGAGGAGGTCATACAGGAGTGGAGGGAGCCCTAGATCCACAATGACCATGGACCGCATAATAAGAAGGGAGTTTGGGCAGAGACAGAGGAAACACACATGGGAGAAGAAGGTCGTTGGAAGGCAGAGGCAGGGGCTGGTGCGCACCTACCACTCCAAACCAGGGCATGCCAAGGATGACTGGCAACCACGGGAAGCTGGAAAAGAAGCCTGGGCCGGACTCTCCCTGTCCACACCTTGCACTTAAACTTCAGGCCTCTAGACTGCGAGGGAATGAATACTGTTGTTTTATATCACATGGTTCTGCTACTTAGTTACAGCAGCACTCGGACGCTCCACGGGCACAAAGCTGAGAATTACGGCGGTGAGGAAGTCCTGTCTCCGTCTACTGCTCACTTTGCTGCCCCTTCTACTCTTCCATTCTGGGGTCAGAGCCTTTAACAGGGTCTCGTCTGCAGCGCAGACTCCCCAGGGCTGGTTCCTGGAGCTGCGTGCCTCTCCAGCCATCCCCAGTCTTGGACTCTCCCCTGTCCGTTCCCCATTAAACACCTTGAAGAGCAGCTAGCTGTCCCCGGGAAAGGGGCTGGTTTTCTCCTGCCACCCTCCCAGCCGAGATCTGAGCGATTCATAACTCACAGGATGACCGATGTCACCCTGAAGTGTGAAGTTTTTAAAAATTAAACTCAAAAACAGGTCTGAGAATCCCATGCCCTGCCAGAACTGATTACAAGTGGGAAAGGCAGAGAATAAAGTAACACAGAAGTGATCCTTGTCATTTGCGCCAGATTCCACTTCCCCGTGGAGCCACGGCAGGTCTGTCGCTGGGGGACCGTCTACTTAGAGGGCAGGCCAAGCGAAGGTCGTCTGGGATTTTATTGATTCCATTGGCTCTGGCATTACTCACACGGATTTACAGTATTAACCCACCAGGAGAAGCCGTCAACTATAAATGGCTTCCCGTTTGTCCGGAGAGCCTGCCGCTTTACAAGTGACACCAGGTATGTGGTCCCCATCGCGACTCCCTAATGAAAGCCTGCGGCCTCTGCCTCTGGACAAAGGAGCAGGGCCTCGCGCTTCACGGGGCTGATCCCTCCGCTGGCTCCGAGTCAGCACAGGGTGATTTAGCTTTCTAAGTAGGGTAATCCCGACGCGGGGAGATAGGAAGCACAGAGTGAGTGGACTCGGGCTGTTCATCTGATCTGTCAGCACGCCCCATGACCAAAACTGGGAGTGAGAAAATGAAAGTTGAAGAGCATGAAATAGGGAAAATAGAAAAATTAAGAATAGGATTTGATGACTTTGAAGTATTCTCACGTCTGTCGCCAGCCGTCCAGGGCACAGCAGAGAGCTCCGGATGTGTGTAGCTGTGGAAGAATGAAACGTGAAGGAATGAAATGGGAAGACCTGCTTTTCAATAAAACAGGATATTATTGTTACTTCCATTGAAAATTCAATGGAAGACTGGAACTGAGGAAGCTTTAAATACGGGGCTAGCGTTCACTGGTGGCGTTTTTACAAGCATATGTGAACACGGTCCTGAAAAGGAGCCAGAGGCAGAAAGAAAAAAGTCAGCAATATCAATTCCGTCTCCGTTTGAAATTTGGATTTTTTTCATTGCAGAGTTTTTAAATTCATTCTGAATGTTTTAAAATATTGCATGAAAATATTTTTGGGGTTTGATTGCTGAGTTTTCAGGTGCTCCCCCCTTAAATTGTGTACCCAAAGCAAGTCCCTCCTTTGCCTGCCTTAGGCACAGCTCCATGTGAGCCTTGTAGAAATCTAAAAAGTGTTTTCTTAAAAGGAAGATGTGCATGTTCAGGTTGTTCATTCACAATGAATTTTGATGTAAAAATCCCCTCGAACCAGGGGAGCAATCTCACTGTGAACTTGAAATGAACAAGAATCTTTATGAAACGGTCTTGGCATCACGAGGGGAATGGTTTTTCAATCCACAGACTTTCTTCTTCTCAGAATCTTTGAATTGAAAAGTTTGCTGCGGTCATTAATGCGGGTTTGCCGGTTCATGTGCACAAAATCATCCAAAAATGTCACGGCTCCGATAATTATGCTCTCCGTGACCGCTCATGGCCCTAAAGTGCGTCAAGGCCATTGCCACGGAGAATATCGCAGCATGAAGCTAAATTCCTTCCCAGGAATGATCTAGTTCCCCACTAGCCCAGGCCATTTTTTTTTAGTGTTCTGTCGTCTACAGTGTCCGGAGCTGTCACTTAACCTCTCTTTGTCTATGTGTTCCGGCTCCAGTGTGCGAACGCATCTCCACAAGAACAAGAATTCTTGTAGCACAAAAGAAGCACATGGTACATATTCTATAATTCCAGCTTAATCCATGAGTTACCTGTAGAGTCCTCTGCTTTAGTGTCTCTTTCGCTCAATTAAATTTGTTCCCATCTTATCCTAAACTCTCAGAACTTGACAAGGAATTTCCGTATTTGGAAAAGGTACATTCCTAGCCATCAAGCAGGGCTGGAATATGAAGTTGAAAGAGTCTCAAATTAATACTAGTGTTACTACATTTATAAAGAAATTGTATTGACTGGTCTCTAGTTATAGAATGTCAAGTGTCTCAAGTAAATACTAGAATTCCATCTGTTCCTAAATTTAGAATCTGCTAGTGGAAAGCATTTGGTAGAATTATTCCAACTCTGTTGTCCTTTAAAATCTGAGAAAACCCCCGTCAGGTCGATCTTTTCCTTCTTAGCCTGACACCAAAGAAGAAGGTTCTTTTTCCTAATAATATCTACTTCAGGGTTGTGCTCCCTGCTCTCAGAAAGCCAAAATCAAGAAATCTGATTCTGTGAGTGAGGAATCAATTCATACTTGTTTTGCAAAAGAATTTAAATAGCCAGCTCCCTCTGTCTACTAGGACTGTGATTGCATTTGCCAAAACATCACTGATGCATCACAAGGAGCATCCTGCTGGTCTATTTAGGGCTCTCTCACTTGGAAAGAACAGGCCCATTGTGAAGTTCCTGTCCTTATCTAAAAGGTACCTGGTGCCACCTACGTGCTCAGTGAGAAGCGCACGTGTCTGATTAAGTCTGCTGGGCGTTTGGACGGACCCAGCTCCGGAGGTCAAGAGGGGCAAGCCTAGGAGAGCCATCCGATTGTCTTGAGAACATCAGCCTGTCAAAACTGGCTCCCAACTGCATGTGACAGGTGGTGGTTATCATTGCTTTGCTGACAGGCACTGCGTCAATGTCCCCGGGCTGTCATAACAAACTACTACAAACCAGGTGGTTCAACACAACAGAAATGTGTTGATTCACAGTCCTGGAGGCTCCAGGTCTGCAACCAAGTTGTGGGCAGAGCCATGCTCCCTCTGAGGGCTCTAGGGGAGACCCCCAACCATGCCTTTCTCTTAGCTCCTAGCCTTACCAGCAGGCCTCGGCATTCCTCAGCTTACAGCTGCAGCACTTCAATCTCTACCTCCACTGTCACGTGGCATTCTCTGCCTTGGGTATCTCTCTCTTCTCTTTTTACAAGGACACCAGTCATGTCGGATTAAGAGCCCACCCGACTCCAGTAGGACCCCGTCTCACCTAATGACATCTGCAAAGGCTCTTGTTTCCAAACAAGGCCACATTCTGAGGTCCCAGGGGATCAGGGCCACTCTAACGCCGCTTTCTGAACAACACGGTTCACCCCGTAGCAAGCACTTACGAATGCGAACACTGCTGGGGGCAGGAGGCAGGCTAGGCCTTTAGCTCATCACACAGTTAGTGTCGCTCTGTGTAAGCGTCCTCTGATGAAAACCACCATCTGGATTTGTGCTATCCCACTGGTACGAATGGAGGTTCTACAGCATCGCTGCTACCCGGAATGATGCAGCAAATGTGTCAGCGACCTGTGTGAGAGGTAGGACGCAGGTGGAGAGGGAGGCACGCGTTAGAGAGAGCAAAAGAGACAGGAGGAGGCTAAGGATGAAAACACAGATGAAGAGAGCTTCGGCTTGCGCCAGGAAATAAGTGGTATCAGCTGTTGGGGAAGCGCCGTAAACTTTGTGTCTTGCTGCTCCCCAGCCCACACTGCCATCTACTTCATTATTCCTCACATCAGCTTCTTTCCCCGGAGCGTGATGCTGACAGAGGTGAACAAAGATACCCGTAATGAGTATAATTTCGCTTTTTTCTTCTTGAATACCCAATTTGTTTGCATTTCATTTTGTTGTTGTAGGTAAGACCTGGGGGCTGAGGTTTTATTTGAGCATTTCCGAGGCACGAGAGAAGAGATCCCAAACACTGCTCTCTGAGCTTCTGTGGGGATCCCAGTCTCCCCTTTTCTTCCCAGACACATAACAGCCTTTTGGGAGTCTGACTGTTTTTTGATTGGGAATAAATTAAGTGGTAAGGGCCAAAGCCTTTGAAACTACATGTAAGAGAGATTAAAATGGGACAACTGTGCAGAAAGCTTCCCTAGTTTTCAAATGTAACTTCTCAGTATTGTGTGCTTTGATGAAGTAGGACATTCTTGACAGAGAGATTTTAGGTAGGTCAGCATAATTTGCTCTCGGAAGTTATCCAGCTAAACATTGTGGCTAACAATTGCATACTAAATTAGAAAGTTAAATTTTCCTTTGCAGTAATAACCATTTCACTAATGTTTTTAAATCACCTATAGACATAAGTTGACTTGACATCATTTTATAAAACTATAATAGCAATTTATGAATATGAATGAGGTAAGAATTGGACTGCGAATTGGAAAATGAGATTGTTTCTGCATTGCCATTTTATTTTCTCTCTGATTTGTTAAGAAGTGATAAAAACCATCTTGTTCTCAAACTTACTACTTGAAGATATATGAATGGGGATACATATTTCACTAAATGAAAGAAAGCTAAAGAAAGAGCTGCAATGGAAATACATTCTGTGATATATCTTGATGGTGTTATTTAATCATAACGGCCATATCGGGGTTGATTTGGGGAAGACCTAAAGAGGACCATTAAACAGGTTCAGTTGTTCACCGAAGAGGAAGGGGGCCCAGCTTGGGAGAGATGGTGGTTGTGAAAAGCAGGCGGGCATCACCCATCTCGCCTTAGCCACCCTGGCTGCTGTGGGCACGTGTGACCATCATCCGACACCAGCCATGGCCAGGTGCCACGAAGGGTATCAACCATCCTGAACCTCAGCCTAGTGTTAGACACCTCCTCTGCTTCCCTGGTAGGTTGACAGCTACCTTTTAGCCTAGCAGGCTCTCGGGATGCCCCCTGCTCTTCTACCAAACCGACCTTCCTAAAGGAGCACACATGTGCATTCACCATCCATCCTCATCCCCTCCTCCCACGTGACATGCCCCCTGACACAAACCCTCCACTACAATTAGCATGGTCTGGGCCAGCACTTCTCCAGCTTTAGAGTTTTCCCGCATCACCTCGGGATCTTGCTGAAGTGCAGGTTCTAGTGCAGGAAGCTGGGGTTGGGATCTTGAAGTGCAGGTTCTAGTGCAGGAAGCTGGGGTTGGGACCGACCGAGGTGTTGCATTTCTGACAAGCAGCTGGATGAGGTCTCTGTCTCTAGTTCCATGGAGTAGCAAGGATCCTATGAACAACGGCTTTGTTCATAGTCGTCTTTCAAGCTGGAATAGCTTCCCCTTTCTTTCTTCCTAGGGCCTTTATATTCATCCTGCAAAGCCTTGCTTTTGTACCTATTTAATTCTTAAAATAGTCTAGGTTAGGACGTAGACATCACAAAGCTTTCCTCCTGTGAATTCTTATACACAGAGTGTCTGGCGCAGCTGTCTGGCATCCAGCTTGTGCTAATTTTGTCGTGCGCTCCCTTTCTGTGCACACATCCAGAATTCCCGATTAGATGTCCCTTCGAGGACAATCTCCACGTGTCTACTGTTGGCCTTTCTCTTACCCCTCCGATCTGTAATGCTACCTTCCTACTGCCTTATTGGACTCCGCATTCGACATGAGGAAAACCCTACTTTCCCCAGCCAACTGGGCTTCTTTCTCAGAGAATTGTTATTTATTTACGCAACGAATACTAGTTTTTTCAACATCTATCTGTGCCTACTATGCGCCAGGCACTGGAAACACGGTGGTGAGAGGAGGAGACGTGGGTCCTCAGGATGTTCGTCTGAAGCCCTGAGGACCCAAGGGTCTCAGCCACCCACAACTAAAAGGGTCACCTTCTTGGAGGCTGGGTGACCTAGGATGGAAACCACAGGGTCATCTTTGATTCTTTCTTCTAACGCACCACCCATACGATCCACTGTCCTATAAAGTTCTACCCCTGAAAGGCACGACACGCCTCTCTTTTCTATTCCTCTCACCACTGTCCTAGAAATGTTCTCACCTTCTCAGCTCTGCGGATGGCACTTGTCTCCCTAGGCCCGAGTGACCCTCCTGATGTCAGCCTCTTCATCTCCAACTCTTCTTCACACCAACCCTACATTTGCCATTGTCCTGAGATATCCCTCTCACCATGGCACTTCGGAACTCGCAAAGATGGATGACTCCACATTGCCAATGAAATGAGACACCAACTTCACACAGCATCGTCTCACACCCCTGTAGCCTACTCTGCGCGGCCTGTGCCAGCTCCCTCTCCCCGTACGCTGTCCTCTGCCTCCCTGGCGCCAGAGCAGATGTGCCGGTCTCCACATGACCCTGCTCTTTGAACCCTCCTTGTCCACACTCAGCCCAGAAGACCTTTCACCTAATTCTTCCACTGCCAAAGCATGACACCACTTCATGGTTTGGCTCAGAGACAACTTCATCCAAGAAAGCTTCCTTGGTCCTAAGTAAGCGCTTCTATGGAATTTCATTTTTACTTGTGTCACATAATATTTGTCACACAGTCTTAGATGATTATTTCTTATATATCTCTTTCTTTATCTGCACTAGATTTTAAGATTCTATTTATCCAGCTACCCAGTGCCTAATAAAATTCCCTGATAGTCAAGAGAAGAAATGTCTCAACAATTTGAGTTTGTTGACAGGGATGGTGAAATTATAATTTTTTTGTGTCCTCGGTACCAAACACCAAGCTGGACTCTTAGAAATGAATACACACACACCAAAGATCAGTAAACATTTTCTCTTCAGCATGTTTGAAATATGCCATCTTTGGCCTCTTACAAGCTGATGAGTGAGTCTGATTTGTGAACCTTTCAGCCTTCTCCTTCGGACCCTGCTGCTGGAGCGGGGTTTTCCAATCTCAGCCACATAACAGAACTTCCTGGACAAGGTGGAAAACCCCAATATTTAGGCTGTGCCTGGTTGGACTAATTTCATCATAATCTCTATGGTCCAGATCCAGGCATCAACATGTTTAAAACTCCCCAGCTAAGTCTGATATGCAGCCAAAGGTGAGAACCACTGTGCTAGGGAAGAGCTTAGTTCCAGGCCCAATCTTAGGAATCAACAGGACAGCAGCCACAGCACATGGGGCAATTTGAAGAGAATTTATCTGACCCTGAACATCTTTACTGTGGTTCCCACTGTGAGCCAACAAAGTTCTCCTTTGAATTATAGCATTATCTCCAGAAGATATCATTAAAGTAATTATGTGCTATATACATATCATTCCTGTACTACAAATAATATAGTATTTATATATATATGAGGTCTGTATGGAAAAAGTCCAGCCATTATCAATGTAATGAGAGCAGTTTGCACAACATTGAGGTAAGCCAGCAGCCAAGGAGAGTGGACTGGAATGCACATGTGTGAATAGTGACTTCACTATACTAGTCAGTGGGGTTGGTACACGCCGTTGAGTGAGCATGTGTACTGTGTGGCTGTTGAATTCAAAATGACTGAGTGAGTAGAGCAACGAGTCTGCATCACATTTTGTGTTAAGCTTGAATATTCCTCTGTGGAAACTATTCAGATGACTCAGAAGTCCGCAGCTATAGGCAACTGGTGATTGGCAGCTTCATCATGACAACATGCCTGCTCATGCATTACATCTCATGCGGAGTTTTTTGGAGAAAAATCAAATCACCCAGGTGACTCAGCCCCACTACACCCACGATTTGGTGCCCTGTAATTTCTGGCTTTTCCCAAAACTAAGATCGCCTTTGAAAGGGAGGAGATTTCAGAGCATCGATGAGATTCAGGGAAATACAATGGGGCAGATTGGGAGAACTGTATGAGGTCCCAAGGTGCCTCCTTTGAAGGGGGCTGAGGCATCATTGTCCTGTGTACACTGATTCTTTTATTTTGTACCTTCTTCAATAAATATCTTTCTTTTTCATAGTACATGGCTGGATACCTTCTGGGCAGACCATTGTGTGTGTGTGTGTGTGTGTGTGTGTGTGTGTGTGTGTGTGTTCCCTGGAAGGCATAATCCATTAATGCTTTAGCTATGTACAGAATGAAAAGCAAACCCCTTTTGTGGAAGGCATGGGCTGGGAAGGAAGGCTGGGGCACAGAGGCTGCCCTAGGGCATCGCAGCAGCCAGTCCCAGGAAGCTGGAGGGCACAGGAGAGATGTCAGATCTCAGTAAAAGGTGAGGGTGCAGGAGAGAGAGGGCCAAGAAAGGAAGTGGGCCATGCAAGAGGACTTCCACCTACCAGCGTGGCCTTCTCAGGTTGGCCAAGGCTGGCCCTGTCCCGTGTCTTTGAAGATGGTGGACTGTGATTTTTAAAAATGAACTTCTGCATAGGGGAGAGGAAAAATTTTAGATGTGCAGGTGAGCAACTGCCCAGGACCTGCGGGAGTTAAGCCTCCACCCTCCCATGCTTCCTGAGCTCTGGAAGCAATGACAGAATGATTCCTACCTGAAAGGGTTCACACCATCCCATCAAAGCCAAAAGACACCAAGGAAAGGGATCCCAGTAAAAGTTGAACATCATGGGAAAGAGCATGTATATGTGGCAGGCTTTCTCCCCAGCACCACCGAGGGACAGAGAACCATAGGGACGGCTCTAAACACTCCTGCCCAGTGAGAATTGCTGAAAGTAAAATACGCCTAGTGTGAGTCTCCATGAAGGGATCATTTATAGAGCTGCCCTGAAGTAGACTGGTTTCCTGTCTATTTCCTGCACCAGAGCCTTGAGTGGGGAAACAAAGCGATAGGAAAGAACTTCAACAATGGAAGGCTGCAGAGAGATAAGGTGACACACCCAGGTCTCTGCGCCTCAGATGCACTCAAGCACATCCTTCCCTGAAAAACCCACTTCCTTCTCCTCGTGAACTGGGTTGAACAGCAATCATCCCATGCCTTGAGTGGATAGATCTGCCTACTTACCAGCTCTGAAGGCATGCAACTCTGTGGCTACGCCTGGGATCTGGTCTCCCTTCTGTGACCCTAACCTACCACTCTAACTCCCTCTGTCTTGCACTGAACAAATTAACTAGACGTGTAACGGAAAGAGGCTGTTACTTAAGGGAATCGGATCCTGGTAGCACATCCGCCTGAATTTCTCTGATGGGTTTGAGTTAGCAGTGGATGTCTTAGGAGTATTCCAAATGATTTCAAGAAGGCAAAGGCGGACTGGTGATGAAAGTTAGAAAGGAAGGCTTAAAAATAGAGAGCCAAGGGCAAAGAAAGGAGAAGGAAGAAAACGAAACAGGCAGGAAAACAGGGTCCTACCTGAGTAGTTTGGGGCTCCGGAAATGCTCTTCCACAGCCTCATCCACCCCGACTGAGGCGTCAGCCTGACCTTAGAACCATCCAGAAATGCCAGAGGTGCCAAAAATGGGTACCGGAGAGGCTAAGGCACTGTATCTGTAAGATGGCATGACCCTTAGCTGGGGGACACAGAAGGTCTTTTCTCTTGATCCAGCATCAGTTTCCAGCTCACCAGGAGTAGAAGTCTCCGCAGCTCGCTGTCAGAGAGAAGGCGTAACAACGTGTGGGGCGGGCAGGGACCCCCTTCCTTTCTCCGTGAAAAGGAAAGAAAGGGAAGTGGATGCAACCAGGAAAGAAGAGGAGGTGGACCCAGACTGGGCCCTGGGAGTCCCCTTCCACCACAAAGTGGGACCCTTGTCTGCTGAACCACCCATCCATGGGCATGTGCTCTGCGGGGCAGTGAGGCTCAGAAGCCGCTGAGAAGCACAAAGAGCTTGCGTTCATTTCCTGACAACGCTTTCCATCAGTTAATCCGAAACCCAATTTTTGTGAAACTTACTGTTGAGCAAATGATGACTGTTGGATGGAATGTGAGATCGCTTTATCCTCCCACATCCCCAGACCCTCGAGAGAATGAGACGCCGTGCCTCATCGGGGGGGATTGGAAAGAAAATAAAACAATCCGGATCTAGGTCAGCAGAAAGTCTGTTTGCTCAGTGCAAGGAGGCATCTCCGCTAATTAACACTTTCCTAAGGAAAAAAAAAAGAAGTGCAAGGCAGGCGTGTGCGAGGAACATATATATCCCACTTTAAATGCCACCATTTTGGATTCAGTAAGCGGGCACTTACCCCTTCGAAACAGAATACTCATCACCTGTCCTGAAAATTACAGTTCTGGGAAGCTTCAAAGGTTGAAAATTCAGCCAGTCACCTGACAGAGCTCATTAAATTTACTGGACTGTTAATTAATGTTTACCAAATTATGGAAGTAAAGCTTTAGCTCTGCCACTTTTGCTCCAAGAATTAAATTATTGTGGAAAGAGAGGTAACCAAGACGTCAGCTTGGTTACTCTTCCAGAAAAGTAAAGTTCAGACCTTTCAGTAGCTCTTGCAATTGATTCAGTGATCCTGCAGCAAGAACACCATCACCAAGAGCAATTTTGCACAGCGTAAAACAAACTTTCTTTTGTTCTAGTTGCCCCAACACTGTGGTCATATAATAATGTGCATGAAGAGCAAATGAATTTGTACCCCTGGCCAGGAGTGCTTTGTCAGGGCAATATAATGGTTTTCTGCTACATCATAACAGTGACAATTTTCTCTCCCATGCACTTGGCTTCTGAGGCATCTTATACAGAGTAACATATTCAAAAGCCTGTTTCTTCCCCCACATGATCATCTGTTCAAATTTTTACCCTCAGGGAATGAGCAAGTTTGATGGACTTCACATCAAACTTTATGTAAGATCTTTATTTTTAAATTGTGAGGCTCTCTCCATAATTCAACAGTCAATTGAAAAAAAGAAAACCACTTACTGAGCATCTACCATGTGTTCAAAACTTCGCCAACTGCCAAAAAGGTACAAAGTATATAAGATACTGTTTTTACCAGGAGCATAAAAATGTTTTATAGAGGCAAAACATCTCCAAAGGAAATGCTAAACCAACCAAATGCACAAGATACTAATAAAATATTCATTTGTGTGATAAGATGAGCAAAACAAATTTGACTCTTGAGGGTGTCTTCCAGTTCCAAAACTCTCCCATTCCATGTGCAGCACAAACAATGGCAAAGAAGTTAACTGATGATTCTGGAAGGTGTGTTTAAACCATGAGCACGTCTATGTTTCCAGGACAGTACCTGGTAGTCAGGAAGCTCTGGGCAAATGATAAATGAGTGAATACGTAAATGAGCACTAAATGCAAAGAAAATACAAAGTGCGATGAATTGGCATTATCCAGAAAGGACAGACCGCTCTCTTGAACTAAGCCATAAAACTGACTTTGTAGGCAGTCATCTCTCAAGATAAATCCAGCTACACAAATGTGTTCCTTTCAGCCTGATGATGATGAGGAGGACTCTGATGATGAGGATGATGGCGGTGGTGATGATGGTGATGAAAAGTAAGAGGTAGAGAGAGAATTTAAAAATCAAGAGATGCCATGTTCAAACCCATATATTTCTGTCCCTCCTGGGGCTCCCAGGTCCATGTGGCTGGATGCCTGGGGCTGAGTAGTGGCTCCTCCCTTTCTTGGGGTGTTATCCCCATAATTTGCCTCATGTGTCATCCTCTCAGCTGCCTCCTCAGTCAAGGTCAGGTACCAATCACCTTTTACTTCCATGCCTGTACTATTGCTTTGTTATGCCAGAGAAATACTTCTACACACACACACACACACACACACACACACACACACACACACACAGAGAGTCTACAAAGTGGAAAAATGAAAGATAGTTGAAGAGAGATTCCTGTTTTAAGCAAAATCTGAGGGAGGGGATCTTGTAAAAATAAGAAATTTCTATGCCATTAATATGAATCTAAATGTGCCTATCCAAAGAACATTACCTGCAATCAATTACTCCTTGCATTACCACCTACCTCCTTCTCAGCAAGATCTTGCACGAGCGTCCTCTCTAAAACCATGACTAATCACCTCCCCACATCCATGCGGACTTCCAGCCCCCTTTCCCACTTTGTCCTTCTCCTTAGCCCTTCCCTCTGCCTAACATAACATGTTACTGGTTTTTCTGTTTATCAGAGGAGTCCTCTAGTGAAAATGTATCATCCATGAAGGAAGGGATTTTTGCCTTTTTTTGGTGTTGTTCATAACTTCATCCCTTGTACCTAAGACAGGTCCAGGAATGTAGTAGATATTTGATGAATGGGAGACTAAGCGAAGGAAGGAAGGAACGAACAAACAACGAACGAACAACATCAGCCTATGTGGGGGGCTCTGCCACCCACAGGGCCCCCCTGGCCACCACCGATGAGAATAAATCTACCAAGACATGATCTGCTTGGGGAGGAAAGGTGGCCAATCTCTCAAAGGAGAAGGGCCAAGAGCCTTTTCCTCAATGGGCTTTTATTGGGTTCGATTTGCATAGGAATACTGGCTCATTAAGCATTGTCAGGCAGTAAGGATCAAACAATAGATAACAAACAAAGAACTCTGAGGGCCTATCAGACCCTGAGTCAGGGTCTGATAGCTAAAGAGCTATAAAACTTTGAGGAACAAAGTCACTTCTTGCTTGGGCCCTTATTTAATTGAGAGCATTCTAAACAAAGCAGGTTTCCCAGGATTTTACATGTTCTTTCTTAGGCCTGATCACCCTAGGGAACCTGCCCTTTCCAGCGCAGGGCTGCACCCACCACCAGCATTGTTTGAGGCTTAACACATTGTCTCAGGCTTAAGTCAGGCAGGGGAAGTAAGGCAGCCAGGAGATTAGGAGACTTCTCACAGACAGGATGAGGACTCAGGCTATGTCATAGCTGAGGGGTGAGGGTTCATCACCCCCTTTTGCTGTAGCCCCCCAAGTCCTTCCTTGGGGCCTCCACAAGATCATGCCTGTCTTAGGTCATTCCCCCCTTGGGGAATCTTACCCATCATTGGCTAACTCATCAAGCATTGGGGGCCAGGCAGGGTGAAGAAAAAGCAGAAGTGGCACCCCTGCCAGGGAGATAAGCTTTGTCTCCTTAGTGGCTTATGGTTCAAAGGTCGCTCACTGAGCCTTAGCCATGGGGAGGTTACAGCTCCTGAAACCAGGCAGAGGGTTCCCAACAAGCCTACTTCTCTGATATACTCTATCCACATGATCTCTGTCTTAAAGAATGAAGCTGCTGTAGAGGGAGAGGGAGAGATGTCTCTCCCACTCGGGGGTGCTACTTTCTGCAAGAAGGATGGACAGAAGCTTCCGCTGGTAGGGAGCAAATGGTGACGGGAAGGGGTTCTCTAAGAAGGAGAGTCTAAATGGAACTACAAGGGTGTGATGGAGCTGTCAGTCAAGAATCCATGACAGGTATAAACAATAAGGTGCCGCCTATCTGCCCCTTGTCTTTCATCCCAACCATTGCCCACCCCGGCCCGGTTTTCTGGGTGCCATAGCTTCTGGACCCCACCTAGGCTGTTCTCCTACCCTTCATGCAACCCTCCAGCCAGCAGACCCGTAGGCAGTACAAGTAAAATCAAGTTCTGGGCACAAGTTCTTGCCTCCCTGAGTTTGGACTTTCCTTTCCACCATGGAAATAATGGGGAAGGGGAACTTGGTAACATACCTCATTCAAGTGCTGACAGAAATAACACCCCAATTTCAATTGTCTTTGGGGAAACCTTTGAAAACCCTACCCACACCAAAAAGGGGAAAAAAAGAAATTGAAAATGGCCTGAGCTTTTTTTATTTGCCTAAAGAAGATATTAAGATGTCTGTAAAAGACATTCCATCTGACTTGACAAAGAGAGTTGGTTTTCCACATAGAAAATAATTTAAAGTATGGAAATGAAAACTGTTTTCAAAAGGCTATTTGACTCTCTCTTTATGGTAGTTAAAGAAAATGAAGAGAATGAAGCATGTCAGAATTTGTGATTTATGGATTGCTGTGACATAGTATAAAAATTCAGAAATAGCTCCTAGTGAGAAAAATGCAAAAGTTAAATCGGTGAATCATACACTTATTAATTGAGGCAAAAAAATTGAGAGGTAAGACTCCAACTCTGTGAGCAAAGATGCCCACTGCACTCTCAGAAGCCTGAACGAGAGATACCGGTTTGTGACTCACCCCACCCCGACCTTCTCCCCCACCCGATTACCCCCCCCCACACACACACACACAGGAATGAAACAGATCACTTTAAAGAAGGAACAGAAAAGCTACCTGAGGCCACTTGACACAATCACCATGGTAATTATTTACAGTCAGGCCTCCTTTGGCTGAGATCTGTTTTTGAAGAGATGAAAGTTATTCTCTAAGTGCCGCTGCTTAATGACCAAATCTATTAACAGACAGCCCCTGGCATTTTATCTGTAAGGTTCTAGTGCGCTTCCAGTTCTGTTTCTGTACTTGTGTGCAATGAAAAGGCGGCATGTCCGGGTGCTTTGGATTTGGTGGAATCAGGTTCACCGGTCCGGCTGGCTCCTCAGCCTCATCCCTGAGTACAGTGCAATAGAAGAAGGCAAACCCTTCAAGCCCCCATGGGTTCCTCTGGCGGAGTGGTGAAGATTTTGTTTTCTTTACGACTTTCCACTTCAGAAGAGAAAGTGTCTCAAGGAGAGGACTTCTAATGCAATTTTGTTAGATACAGACCATTAAATACGCAGGGCTGGATTTCCAACCTACCTGTGGAGACCTGTGGGGAAATTCTCCTTTTGTCACAGAAAACCGGGGGACAAGCTAGTCCATCCAGTTTTACGAATAAAAAATTCAGGACAGGAACACTTTTCCCATTTAAAAGCCAGAAAAGGTTTTGGGGACTTTCTTTCTTTTGGTTTTTGTTTTTTTTCCCCGCACTTGCATGTTGGAGAGGTGGCCTAGATTTTATGGTGCTTCTAGGTAGGACGTTCTCATCACCACCTGAAAAGTGTTATTTCTGCTGATAGTTAAGATGGGTAGATAGATGGACGGATAGGTAGGTAGATGATAGACAGACAGACAGACAGACAGCATAACCTACTGCGCTGTGCATGACAGAAGAGTAACCAGGCGAAAGTTGGCTCTTAATACTGTAGACCTCCTAGGGAAGTCTGGAATGTTAGAGTGAAAAATCTGTAGTTTCGTATTTGTTTAGAGGGCTGTTCTAACCACAAAAACTGTTATGAAAGGCCTACAAGATGCTAAATTCCTTGGAAGTCTGCTCTAATCAGAGTGGTGTTTGAAACAGTTGATCGTTAGAAAACTGTGTGGTGGGCAGCTAGAATCACAGTGATGGTGAAGAAGGTCCGAAATATTAGCCACTAATCGGGGGAGGGGGGCCCAGTTTTCCACCGCACCGTGGCCTCTGCCCCACACGTTCTCCATCCTGTTTGCCGTGAATGAGAACCACCAACCGGTCACACCGCCCTGGGAGTGCATTCACTTGTGCGCCGGCGGCTCTGTCGGGATGGATAATTTGACACCGCAGGCTCGGGGGTCTGACCCACCGTCAGGGTTCAAAACCAGCCTCACTGCTTGTACTGTGTGATTAGATCCAAGCGCTGTAACCCCGCATGGCCCCAGGGCCCTCATTGTCCAAGTGTGGTTGTGAGGATTAAACAACCGGGGTTGGGTTCCATGTGGTGTCTGCCATATGGCGAGCACTTAATGACATCTCGCTGAATGACAGGGTCACACGAGAGCTGCAGCTCTCGGCCATCCGTCTGTAAAGCGAAGGTGCCAATAACTGCCTTTCAACATGTCTTTGCAAACCAGAGGTAACTTTACTGCTGAGTATCCAGTAAGTTCGGCAGCCAGCACTGCTGTGACTATTCCCAGCATCTGTCTCATCTCCTGGTTGTGTGTATCAGAGAAACCCAACTTGGCTGGAGCTTTTTGAGGACAGACAGGGCCAGCTTCGCGGGCGTACCACCTGTGCAGGTGCACGGGCCCCGAGGTTAGAGGGGCTCACACTTGATTTAACGCTGAGTCGTGGCTACATTGGAATTCTTAACAGTTTTTTTAGCAGGGAGACACCCAGGTTTACATTTTGTGCTGTGCCCACAAATTATGTAGCTCATCTGGAGGAGGCAGATCACTTCTTCCTGGGTGTTGTAAGCCTTGTCTGTAATGCACAGTTCTTTACACATAGTAGGTTTGCACTAAATGTTTGTGAGTTGAATCGCTGTAGCCGCTGATGAATAACAACGGACTTGAATCTAGTTATTTGAGGCCCACTCTTAGAAACCGAGGCTCTTCCTGGGTTCAGGTCCCTTTGTGGACAGGCCTGTGGCCAATGACAAGGGTCAGTGAAGACAATATTCATTCAAAGTCAGTTCTGTGCTTTCAGAACTTGTGTTTATAGCTTTACACAGGAACATGTGTTGAATGTTAAAAATGACTTTGTAGAGCAGACAAAAAAGGTACAAAAATGTTAGCAAAATCACTTGAGAAAAGGTGGTTGCTAATATTTTTAATATTGGCACAGCTTGCAACTGATTTTAAGGCATTTCAAGGGAAAGGAAATAAATTATAATGCCATTATACATCATACATTGTAGAAGTACCTATTATAAAAGAAAATCCTTTCGGGCTAAACTTTACTGTTCTGGATCTAAGCTTTTTTCACAGAAATAAAGAATCAAATACTACTACACTTGATTTCACTTTGGAATATTAATGGGATTATAATTGTTTTAAATTTCCCTTTCACTCATTAAACTAGAAAGTCAAAGGGCTACAATACATATTTATGCTTCAAAATAGGCAGAAACGGACAACTGGAAAGGGATTTTTTATTCAGAAGGTAACTTAGAGCAAAAGGGTTTATTGGGAGAAATTTAAATCAATTTTAATGCAGAATTTGGCTACATTTATAAAATATGTCTATATTTGTCATATAGCTTTACTTATCAAAAATATCTTAAAACTTGTACAGAGAAAGTATCAGTAACATAAAATTTCATAGCGCTGTTTTAGAACTGCCTTAACGTTTTGTAGGGAAATAAAGCTTTTGTTAACCTTGGCTCTGGAAGACCTCATTAAAATAACAGCCTGTCAGTTTCAAGTTTAAAATAACAGGGTTGTCAGTTTTATATGCAAGGGGACAATCTATAATTTTATTCTCTGTGAAGACTTGGGGGGGGGGCGGTGGAGGGGAGGAAAAGGAATGAAAAAAATTGGACAACGCTGCCATCTGGTGGCCAAGATAAAAGGTGGTCTCTAACCACCTGCCCTTGAGGTTGGACTTAAAAAGGAAAAGGTGGAACTTGAACTTCATTTCTTTTGTGTAAACTTTTTGACAGTGTTTGTATTTAAAAAGCATGCTCATGCCCAAAGGCAATATGCAGTCTATAATCTCAAAGTTACTGTAAATCAGTAAGGCCCTCTCTGCTCTTCAGTAACCTGTAATTCCTGCAGAGCAGGGACATGATGCAATTAGTTTTTGAGAGTGAAAGAATTGGATCCAAGAAAAAATGTTAAGATAGTTTTCTTTTTTAAAAACTGCCACATGTCTGCAGGCTTGTAACCTAAGTATCTTGAGAGAAAACCATCAAACTGTTCGTATAGGATTTGTTTACCTTTCTGGATGATTGTTATACTTCAGTAGAAATAATTAAATGAAGCCAGAAAAAAGTCTCTCCCACACAGGCAAAATATCAGCATATATTACAAAACTGAGTGCAACATGTTCCCATTTGTATAGCCGAAAGCAATGCTGGAGAGAGTCTGGCTCCCAACCAGACTTCCAATGTAACCTAATTTTAATTCGGTTCTTGCCTGGTGCACTTGGTGGGATCAATTAGGGGGAGGAAGTGGAGAGCAGGAGAATGGCCTTAACGAAAAGCGGTAAGGATGAGTTATGTGGAAGTACAACCTACCCAAGCATTAAGAAAGACGGGCCTCAACTCATTCAAACAACTCAGCGCCTCTCCCACCGCGGGCCCTCCCTCCCCATGAGCTCAGCGAGGACCCCAGACTGTGTTCTCAACGAGGAGCCGCGAGCCAGAGGTGGCTGTTGAGCACTTGAGATGCGGTGGAAGAGGAAAGCGTGCACCGGATTTTGAGAACTATCATCCAACAGGCAGCCCACGTGTACTGTGTGATGAGGCAGCCGCTGAGCACCTGGGGTGGCTCTAACCCGAACTGAGATAAGCCATAAGTGTAAAATGCATACCAGATTCCGAGCGTGTTCATATTCATTGTATATTGAAACAGTATTTTGCATAGGTTGGGTTCAGCAGAACACATCGTTAAAATTCACTTCACGTTACTGTCGTTTAAAGTCATTGCTACACCAGTTAACGTTGCCGAGGCACCTCGCACCTGCAGCTCACGTTATGTAGCTCTTGGATGTGGCTGCTTTGGACTCTCCTCGCTTCCTTGCCCACAGTGGCCATCCTGCCACGCCGTTGATTCCTCTCCCACCTGAAATGGGGGACCTCTGACATCTCTGCTGCGTGCGGGAGAGGGAGGGACGCCATTTAGGTTATCGGATGCTGAAGATGGAAAGGTGAAAGTCAAGTGCTATTATGTCCCTGGAGTCCAATCATAAGAGGAGTGAATGGCACCCTTCACCGGTGCCTCATGGGGTAAATTGGATCTTTAAGGTAACCAGATGGCTCCCAGAAAAGGTAATTTGCCTCACAGGAGTAAGAACTTGATTTCCAAAACAAAAGAGTGCACTTTAGTCCCCCTACGATGCCATCTGTCCCCATGGTGATATTTCTACTCATTAAGAACTTCCAGCTCCAAATACCCTAGCAATATTTTAACTTACTAAATTTTATTAAACCTTTAAAAAGATTGTGGGGGGTAACAGCATTTTTTAACTATATTTTATTGATTATGCTATTACAATTGTCCCATTTCTCCCCCTTCATTCCCCTCCACCCTGCACACCCCCTCCCACCCACATTTCCCCCCTTTAGTTCCTGCCTATGCGTCATAAGTTCTTTAGCTCCTACATTTCCCACACTATTCTTGCCTTCCCCCTGTCTATTTTCTACCCACCGTCTATGCTACTTATTCTCTGTACCTTTTCCCCTTCTCTCCTCCTCCCACTCCCCTGTTGCTAACCCTCCATGTGATCTCTATTTCTGTGTTTCTGTTCCTATTCTAGTGGTTTGCTTAGTTTGCTTTTCTTTTAGGTGTGGTCATTAATAATTGTGAGTTTGCTGTCATTTTACTGTACATGTTTTTTATCTTCTTTTTCTTAGATAAGTCCCTTTAACATTTCGTATAATAAGGGCTTGGTGATGATGAACTCCTTTAACTTGACCTTATCTGAGAAGTGCTTTACCTTCCCTTCCATTCTAAATGACAGCTTCGCTGCATAAAGCAATCTTGGATGTAGGTCCTTGACTTTCAAGACTTCAGATATTTCTTCCAGCCCCTTCTTGCCTGTAAGGTCTCTTTTGAGAAATCTGCTGACAGTCTGATGGGAACTCCTTTGTAGGTCACTGTGCCCTTATCCTTTGATGCTTCTAGAATTCTCTCCTTCATTTTAATCTTGGCTAATGTAATTATGATGTGCCTTGGTGTGTTCCTCCTTGGGTCCAACTTCTTTGGGACTCTCTGAGCTTCCTGGACTTCCTGGAAGTCTATTTCCTTTGCCAGATTGGGGAAGTTCTCCTTTATTATTTGTTCAAATAAGTTTTCCACTTGTTGCTCTTCCTCT